>JBBBDQ010002353.1:0-185000 GCA_037127315.1 Ascarosepion bandense
TGTTTTTAAAATTTGTTTTGACTTCAAACAGTAGCAGAAACCAAACCAGCAGGACCTTTCCCTAAAATATGATCTGGGATGGATGATTCCAGTGGTTTGAATCCAAGTTCCTCTAAGGGAATTCCAAATGTTTTCAGTTTGGCCTCATATGTACGCAGTAAATCATTATGAGCCTGAAAATAGAGAAAAATGTCATAAATATAATTTGAAAACAATACAGATTGAATAAAAATTTCCTTTGTCGAGAATCAACATAAGTACAATAAAATAATGAGTATCCTTGCAACAAAAAGTCTTTTATGATTTCTCTCAGTCTATTCATACTCAAAATGTAGATAATCTGAAGTAATTCATTCTTGCTTGCAGCAGCTGAAATACACACACACACACACAATTTGGAAAAACCTTTATTTTAACAGGTTTCACCAATTAAAGTGTAATCAGAAAATCAATTTTTTATCCACATTAGTAAGACAGAAACATGATTCATGATAAACACATGAACACTTTTACTTTAATTGTATCCTTTTTTTTAAAATTAGCTTTGAATTCCAAGATGTTTTGCTGAAGTGTTTTGGGAGAAATTGCTTATGTTCTCTTTCATAGACTCCTGCTTATGATATTAAATCAGATATAGAATTTTCTTATATCTTCATATTAAATATCTGTAATTTTCATGTCGAGAATTTGATTGAAATTTGGATGAGAATCCAACAGAATGGCAAATGTTTTATGTGAAGATGAAAAATTCTAAACTGCTAATCAAATCAGTGTTATTCAATCAAACTTTATATGTATGGTCCAGTGGATATAGGCATTTGTTAATTCCAGTAACTTGACACAAAGAGTTGTAAGTTGAATAACAACTTACAGCAGTGGTGAACAAATAACTTAGAGAGGTGAGTTAAAGGGAGATAACTACAAGGCTACCGGAAGTGGCGTCACGCATGGAATGAGAATATACCCCAGTGATTGAAATAAAAAGCTCAGTTCGAAATTCCTAGTACCTGAAGAAAGCCAAAGCATACAACGACAAAAACATGATAAACATAGCAATAAAGATGAAAACAACAGTCCGAACAATGTGAATAATAATGTAAATACTACCTCATCTCAGAAATATAGACACTTACAGATGTATATATATATATATATATATATATATATATATATAAGACCTTCTTTTTTGTTAATATAGAGAACAAATGTCTAAATCCAATGAATGTAAATATTCTCCAAATGCCTGTAATCAGGGTTAGATTATGACCTATATGACCTCCTTCAGATAGAACTGCTCTCTAAACTACCTGCACCTATCTTTGATATTTTTACTCGTGATATATTTTAGCCACACTTACATAGCTTGATGTAATCTTATTGCAAATTTTTTAAACAAGTGTTGTATCACAGAGGTGGATTCACACGATACACAGAGAAAGTGTGCTGCAGTATTATTCAGCAAAATATCTGGTACTAAACAGATATGCACAAAACAGAACAATAGTTACAGTGACAGACAAGACAGAACTTACACAGAGAGGAGGAGTTTAAATCACAATAGTTGCCAAAGTACTCACTCTGAATATTACATGAATGACACTCAAATATTATGCCTCGAATGCTACTATTCTTTACTTTAATAGGCCATTTTAAGCCATGGGCCATTCCATCATTGAGAGTGCAGGGGTGTCAGTCACTCTACAACACATCTTCCCTGAAATATTACATCCCCCAGATGATATATTTCCTTCTTTTCATGTCTATTTCTATAACATACTCATGAGTCTTCTTTTACACTTTCCTGCATGATTTTGTTGCACTGGTTGAGGCATTGCTACATCAAACATGTCATAGATCACCAGCTTGGGGTCTTCCTTTCTATGCTCTATGTTAGGCATATATCTTGTTTTTAATTTGGTTAACATGCCTCTTAATTATACATCTTGGGTGTTTGATTAGGTGCAACATATGACCAATCTTTTTGTCAATGGTACCTTCCTCCCATGACGATTTTCCTAATTTGTTATTTTTTAAATAAATTTTGTCGCCTGGTTTGGAGTTTAATTTTATTGTTATTTATTTGGACATTTACATATTTTCTCTTCGACAACTTTTTCACTAATGGTACAATGGACCAGATTTTTCATTTTTCCCTTGCATTTCTTTTTATAAAGAGAAAATCTATGTCATGTATGGTTAGGTTTTGAAGGCTTCACAATACGTTTAGCTAAAGGAAGCTAAAGAAGTTGTTGGGTATTACCTATTTATCATACATTAATATTTCGAGATCAAAATCTCATCTTCAGAATGGTAGGAGAGCTTGTTTCCGAGTTCCATGAACTGTGCCTTTCAATGAATGGTCATCCTTCGCTGATACTGCTTGCGTTAATTGTAGTGAGTGTTTGTGTGTGTGTATATATATATATATATATATATACACATACACACACATTCAAATGATAACCCCAAACAATAAAAAGAAAACCAGATGACCCATAAAAAACAATTCTAAAGAGAGACGAAATCCAAAATTGCTCTCTCTCTCTCTCTCTCTCACACACACACACACACTAAATTCAAAACATTGTCAAAGCAATAAAAACAACCAACTGATTGATGAAGAGACTTGTAGATAAGGAAAGGTGCCTAGAAGATAATTTTAACGTACTAATGAGGGAACCCCAAACCAAAATCATTTCAAATTGGGGTAAACACTTGATTCATTCATCTACTTATTTATTTATCTGTTTATCCATTTATACTGATGTGAGAAAACACAGACAATTCAACACGACAACATTTGATTTATTTTATCTTATTTTATTGATTTAATTTATTTTTTACTTACTTATAAACAACAACTAGGCCCTCAAAAACAAAATGAAGTCGGTACATAAAGCCACAAATTTATTCACCTGAAGAGAGTCTATCTTAGACTCGAAACACATGTAGCATCACAAATACCATTATGGACACTTAAATTATCATAACATCTATAATAACAACAACAATAAATATACACTTTAAACAAAACGTTCATGGCCTCTCACACTTTTTATTCTATACCAATTTCTCTCATTGGAACAACCTTATTTCTTTTTCTTTCATTCTTTCATTGCGTTCGTTCTTGCTAGTATGTGTACATACCTGTGTGTGTGTGTGTGTGCGCATCCACAGTCTGATTAGTGTATCTGGTCATTCTGTGTGTGTGTGGGATTATGATCTTTTAAGTTCTGGTTTAAATTTGTTTATGAAGTCTTTCTGACATAATGGCATAATTTTAAATTTGCCTTGATTGCATTGGAAGATATATTGTGATACAAAGAGTTTTCTGTTGTCTGATAATTTGATGTTGCTTTTGTGAAGCGAAATTCTGTTGTTTAGCTGATTCCAATATAAGATTTATTACATAAGTGCATATACCTTATTTTTGGAGTTGCAGTTCAAATTTTTATTTACTGTGAATGTCTTTGTGGAATTTTCAAAAAGTGTACGTATTTTCTATAATGATATCACAAACCCCACATCATTTGTTTGTTATATTTTGTAATCCCCTGTATCATGTGTTGGTTAAAGTTGAATGATGTTAAGATGTGTTTCAGATTTTTCGGTTGGCGTTTTCTCTTAATTATTTTGGTCATTTTTAATGTTTTTCATTTTATCATTTTTGTATAGTAGGTCTAAATTTTCTAAAATTTCTGTGGATAATTCTAGGTTGTTCCTGTTGTATGTTGAGATATGTGCTAGAGTCTGTTTGATGTTGTGTTTCTTTGAGTTTCGTAGTTTATCTAGAGTTATTTTTTCTGCTAGTTCAAAACCTTTGTTTATAAGAGTTGTGGGGTAAACTTGTTTTTGTTTTAGAGTTTCATATATAGTTCTTCTAGGTGGGTTCTAGAACTAATGCAGTGAAACACACACACAAAATCCTACATGACATAGGAAGTGTGTATATATATATATATATGTATGTGTGTGCACGTCTATGTATATATAAATTTAAAAAAAAAACAAAAATAAAACCAAGATCTTCCTCTGTTGATATTTGACCCATCCTAAATTATTTTATTACCCCTTAAAGTGGAAAGAGATTCCCTCATGAGTTTTAGATGTTAACTACTACCACACACAAGATAATGACTGACATCCACTGCCTGACAAAGGTCAAGAGACCAGAAATATAAAATACAAAAATAAAATACAATATATTTTATAAAAGAACACTTGTGGTTTCTCTTCTTATTTAAAATATACACTTTTCTCATTGGAACCATTGTAACATCCCCATATATATATATATATATATATATATATATATATATATAGTGTATCGAGGCTGCAAATAAATTTCTAAACATATACTGTTAAATATAAGAGACAATGAATGTCTATTATGTATAATCATGAGCCGTTCTAAACATCGTATTTTGGCTTTAATTTCATTTGAAAATAAAGACAAAAAATTCTCTAACATTTGGATAATTTTTTATTAAGTTGGTTCTAAGCTTTCGGCTTATAACCTCTCTGAAGATGGCTCATGTGAGCCGAAAGCTTAGAACCAACTTAATAAAAAATTAACCAAATGTTGGAGAAATTTTGTCTTTATTTTCAACTGAAATTAAAGACAAAATATGATGTTTAAAACTGCTCATGATTAAACATAATAGACATTCATTGTCTTTTATATTTAACAGTATATGTTTAGAAAAAAAATATATATGTGCTTTGTATAACTGCTGTTTTAACAAAATAGAATTCAATCTATTCTTTATGTAATGCTTGAGAAAAAGGAGAACTTCAACTAAAAAAACAAAAAAATAAACAACAAGCAGAATCTTTTATGTACCAACCAGATTAGTTCACATCAACAGTTTCAGGTGCACTAAGTACCCAGGTGATTTCAAATTATAACAAATTTATGGGCAACAGAAATTATATTTTTTTTAATTTTTTAGATGAGGAGTTTTCATTATTTACACTATTTATACACAGATTATTGTCCTTAGTATTTACATATGGATGGGAAACTCCATCAAAATTGACATGGATGTCAATAAGATGAAAGTGTTTGTGTAATGGCATGTAATCTTTTCTCTAGTGATAACAAGAGTAGAAAATGTAAGACTTATGTAATTGATAGCTGTTACTTGACATAGGATGGAGAAAGGGAAAAAAGAAGTGAAATAACAAATAATATTTCATCTTTTCTCAAAAAAGAAAAGCTCTTTAAAGTTTTTTATGGTAAATAGTTTGAAAATATATACAGAAACTAAGATCAAATTTGCCATAAAGAGTGTAGAATATTAAAAGGTGAGGAGGTATGTTTTACCAAATGACAACTTTTGGTAACCAAGTAGATTAAATGAAATGTTGGTGCCTCAAAAGAATCAGGAACTTCATGAAAAAGAATTACATTGACAAAATCAAAAATATAATTGAATGATTTACAATTTAGAGGCAAAAACCTGATGTATAGTTTTATTTCTTACCTTGCACACTCTGGCCAATTCAAACTGTAGATCTTTGATTGCTGTATTCTTTGATAATAACACCTCCTGTGCATAAGGGAAAATAAGAGGAAATCATATAACATAGCAGTTTATATATTAATCTCTAAACATTTATTTTTAGATAAACAATCAAACAACAAATAAACATGTTATGGAAATCTAAAATGAAGATAGATCTATTTTTTTCTTATACAATAAATATTTGCATTAAACACCTATTTCTCGCAAAAATAAATTAATAAATTGCATACAAATATCATAAAATATTCTATTATACAGTAATGGTTTTATGGAAAAGTATGCTTTTATTTTTCAAATAAATTCAATTTTTCAATATTCAAATATATCTTAAATATTTGATTCCCAGTAACTAGAGGTATAAAAAAATTTGTTTGACGTATAAAATAAATTTTTTTGAAGTTATTTTGTTTGATAAAGGCAAAATCATAAAATGACTAGATAAACACATACATATTTAAAAATTGTCCTAAATGGTAAAGACATTACATTTAAATTTGTAAAGATTTAGAAAAAGGGTTTTCAAAAATTAATACATAAAAAAGAACAGACATCAACTGTGTACAATTTAAAATAGAAACTGATTTTGAAGTTTGGATAGATTCAAAAATTACTTAATTTTCAACTAATTATTCAAATATTATTTTATTAAATGTTGAGCTAGAATTAAAAAGTCTAACAATAAACGAGTGCTGAAAAGTTTTTGCTTTAATTCACTTTCTAAAGTCAAACTTCTGATGTTTGGTTATTGAAATACTGATTTTGTTAAGTGGATCAAGCAGAGAATTTTTCAGCACTCCCTTGTATTTGTCTACAAAATCATTAAACATTATAAAATATTCTTCATATTATCATGACAATAATCATATCCATAAAAAATGATTGCATTATAGATTTGTTTAGGACCAGAGCAAAATGTCACTCCTCAGCTCTCTAAGATCAGTGTAGTATTTGTGCACTCTGGTCTAACTTAATATTTACAATGTAATTCCTTCTTAACTTTAGGTGAGATATTCAAACCAAACGACTACACTATCACTGGAAGTAGCACTTTTCAAAAATCAGTGAACATAAAGATTTACTATAGATAGCATCATGAAATTTTGATTTAAGTTTTAACCATTTAGATATTATATTATTTGTTTTCTTATAACAATAGGCAAAAGTTTAATTAAAACAGGAGTTTGAAAGAAAAAGCAAAATTTAAATAGTATTTTTTGAAGAAATACATTTTTGCACATGATACTTTTGTTTTTCATTTTCTTTGTTATTTAGTAAACCCCAAAATTGTTAATCTATTATTAATAATCATATTTATAGTCATCATTTATTTTAATATACCATTTAATAACATATAGGAAATTAGGATATCTTAAAAATTGATAAAAGAAGTACAAATGAAATACAAAGAGAAGGATGATAAAGACAAAAAAGACAATTAAAGAAAGAGAGAAAGAAGAACGAGAGAAAAGCTATGCATTTTTTGCACTGTGTTTGCAATTTCTCTGCAGCATGAGAAGTTCATGTGTCCGAGGAGAAAGGAAACGTCTCACTTCTGTCAGTTATCTAAAAAGACAAGTCAGGTATAAAGTAGTAGAGAGAAGATTTCTGTTAGCAAGACTCTTTTTCAATGTTGAAAAGAGATAAAAGGATCAAATTCTGATAAACACAATTTGTAAATGGTCAGTAGCTAAAAATACAATTAAAAGCATGATTGTATGTCACTATAATGGCACATAAATGTCTCAAAATAAAAGATCTCACTGACAAGGGTTTTTTTAATATTTTTTTACTTATCAATTATTTTAACACCAAGAGAGTTACAAAGAGGATTGTATAATTGTCTTACTGAAAAATACAAACTGTAGTGACAATCTCATTTAAATCAATCTGAAAAGTAAATTCAAGATATACTCCTAAAATATGTGGAAATATCTGATGAATTTTTAAAAACTTAGGTTTGTGGTAAAATAAGTCAGCCAATGGTATTATTCATCAGAAAGACCTATTAAAACTAATCCAAAATTATTTTTTATAAGTTGTCAAAACTTTCAAAAATTTCATAAAAGTCATTTTTGAATTACATTGTCCATAACTTTGAGAAAAGCCATTCCAATTTTTTTTTCAGTTAAATGAACTCTTTCTTTGTTTTGCCACTGCATTTAGTAAGAAATAAAGAGGCTTTTTTTCTTTTGCATTTTTCTTTGTACATATTATACATCTGATGAAAGTTAAAGGGATTAGCCAAAACATTGTGGCAACAATATCAAGACAAAAAAAGAGTGCAGTTGTCCAAAGAAAATGTAGAATTATTTTTTAATTACTGAGTTAATGTTTGGAAGAATAGGAACTTTCCACAAATTAAAATTAAATTTTAAAATTAAAACACAAAAATTTTTGACTTTAACATTAAATCTATTGAAAAATTGTTTGCCAGCAGATAAATGTGCTTTCAATTAGTGCTGTTACACACAATCTAAACCTTGAAGTTAATAAAATAGAGAAATCAAGTAAATTGAATAAGGTACTTTGTTTTGCACCATAAAGTCAGTAGTTAATTTATTTCCTTATTCACTTCTTGTTATATATCATACCTTCTGATTTCTAGACAATGTCAAACTGAAAATGTTTCATTTGCCTTGGTACAAATAAGTAGTTTGAATTGGTTACATTATTTTCAAATTTGATCTAGTACAGTGCTGCAAAAAAGTAAATGAAACCCCAAGATGATATTAAAAAAAGTCTCTTTTTTCCAGATAATAACAAATCTTAATCGAAATATATATTCATTAGAAAAAATTACAACCACTTTCAAAATTTATATCAACCTGGAATAAAAAATATTAATTAAAAATTAAGATGATCAAAAGTAAGTGAACCCTTACATTTGCACACTGTATTTTTGTTTTATACGGTTGCCAGTGTAAATAAATTTTGTGGACAGGTAAAAATCAAAATGCCACATGTTCATTCTTTTGGCAAACTGTGTATGCTGCAGTCAATCAATCTAACTCATTGTGCATGCAGTTAGAGACTATATTTTAAAAAATACCAAGACCAGAAAAACTTCATGAAGCTTAAAAAAAAAAAATCAGAGTTGAAACCTATAAATATAGAGAAGGCTACAAAAAAGCTATTAAAATGATTTGGAATGCACATCTCCACGAGACAATAAATTATCTATAAATGAAAGGCCTTTGGTATGATGGCATTACAATCAATTTTTCGATGTCCACAAAAAAAACTTGAAGAGCAAGTATATATCTAGTCTGGTAAGCCCAAGTGAATCCTGTTATGATCTCTGTGTTTCTTTAAAGCTCCCTGGCCAATGTCGGAACCAATGTGTATACAGCAACAGTGCAATGAAATCAGAATGATGCCAGTCTTCATGGCAAAATGTCTTTAAAAAAAAAAAAAAGACACTGCTTACAAAAAAAAGCATAAGCTCAGCTCAATTATGCCAAAGCTGATAGTAATAACCTAGAAACATACTGGCTGGAAAATGGTTTTATGGTTGGGTGAGACCAAACTAAAGCTTTTTGAAAGGACCAATAGGCAGTATATATAGCAAGCTCCTAATATGTTTTTTGAAAACAAGAATTTGGTGCCAACAGTTCAACATGGTGGTGATAGCATTATGATTTGTGGGGATGCTTTGCTGCAACTGGAACAGACAAAATAATACACATTAGAACTTGCAAGATCTCATGAGAAGTTGAACAAAAGTATGTTGCTATTGGTTTGAAAGTTGGGTTTAGGTCAGGCCTGAATTTTGCAACAGGGCAATGATCTGAAACATTAAAGCAAATCCACAAAAACATCAAAAAAATAAATTTCAAGTCTTAAAATAGCCTCCAGTCAAAGTCCTGATATAAACCCAAATGAAAATCTGTGGTTCAAGTTAAAGACAGCAATACATGCAAGAAACTCAGGTAATATTGATCAATTGTAGGAGTTTGGCCACAAAGATTGGTCAAAAATCAATGCTTACTACTGACAGAAACTTTTTTAAAAATGATAAAAAAGACTGACATCATGACAAAACGAGGAGTTACTAATTATTAAATCTAAGAGTTCACTCACTCTTGCTCATCTTAATTTTTAATTATTATTTTTATTCCAGCTCAATAAAAAGTTTTGAAAGTGGTTGTAATCCATTTAATAAAGTTTTATTTTAAATTGATATATAATTTAATTAATATTTTTTGATTATCTGGGAAAAAAGAAAACATTTTTTTAATATTATCTTAGGGGTTCACTTACTTTTGCACAGCACTGTATATAAGCATTTTCTAATACATGGTTTAGTAAGAAGTAAGGAATGTGGATTAGGTTCTTAGCATGAAAAGTGATATCAGTGTCTAAGACAGGAATTGAATGCCTGCTGTAGTTGTAACAGCAATCCAGTCCAATTCTGAACAGGAAACATTATTTCAAAAGTCAATAAAACTGGTGAAAAAGTTCTGCCAAAAACTAACCTTGTTTAATCAATATCTAACAACAGGTTTATTTCAAGAACCTAAGCATTATTAGCCAACTCATTAAATACCAAAAATGTCAATAACATGAAAAAGTACAAGGCATTCCTAGATGCCTGTAATTGTTACAGGTGTACTCTAAGATGTTTAATTTTAGGATCTGTCTTTATGACCTGATGTTATTTAAAGATTTGATTTAGTAAATTTTTCAAGATGTTTCTGTTTCAACTTAGCAGTTATAACAGTGGCCAAAAAGTCTCAGGCTCCATCTCAAGTGCCTGGAATGAAAACACATGAGGTTAAAAAAATTGTCTTAGAGATATAATCAAACATATCTATGAATAAAATCTGAATTTGTTTCAGTGCAAATATTTTATATGAAACTATTGTAGACTAATATTAAAATGATTTGGAGTGCACGTCTAAGATCTAAATTGTAGTTCACAAGTTTATAACAGAAACTAGTATATTAGTGAGGACATAGAAATCCTCATTGCAGTGACTGTCAATGTCAAGCTTCAATGGGACTGCATGCAGTGTTGATTTTTATGTTAATACTGTTCATACCTATGAGCACTATTCCCTCTATTGCACACTCTTCTCCTATAAATATAGAATATTTTTAATTTACATATATATATACTGGATGCTCCCATAGTTTTTTACCTATATGGGTCCAGTAGCTTAGTTCTTTGAACAAAACAGCCAGACTAACCACACATATCATCTGATTATAGAGGTGAAGGCTTGTGCAGAATGAACCATACTTTTTGGAAGAGTCAAATACAAAGAACTGGTGCACAGTATGCTAAAAAGTCCCCAAATGACATGTTCTGAATTCAAAGATGTCCTTCTCCTAAACCATTTGCCACCCAAGGCTATAGGATCCAGTCTCTCCAGCTATTTACTCATAGCTGGGGGAGAAGATAAGGATTCATACTTTTTCTCAAGGATATTATACAATTAGAAAACTACATGTTTTGATAATGAACTAGTGCCATTAAAAAAAAGAAAAGAACAAAATGTACATTTGAAAGACAAAACAGGATATTAAAGTTTTATGTTTGTTATGCAGCAATCTCACAAACTTCAGGCAGTTCAAAGGACAAGCTACTCAATTATATATATGCTCACACACATTCCTTTAAACATAACTGATAAAGAATGTTTAACCTTTTAGTGAGTGTTTCTTGGTGCTAGAATAGTCACTTTATTTTAGATAGAAACTTGTAAACGAACCTGCTGAATGTCATTAAATATTATCTCTAAGTAAGCAAAATGCAATACACAAACATAAGATTTTATGAAATTCTTAATTTTTTTTTAGATTTTGATCTATATAAAAACAGTTATCTCATTAAATATAAAATAAAGCATTACAAATCTTTGAAGACTTTCAGAAGCAACCCATATTAATAAAATGTTTCAATCTAGGTGTTCACATTTTGATGAGCTTTTAAACTGCTCAGTTCTATTTACCACATAATCAGGGACAGATTATCCTTTAGCCTAGTATAGACTACAGTCTAGAACCCCTCAAGCTTTTATAAAGCAATGATTTTAAATTTCTAACTTTTCAACAGGATGTATAAAACCCAAAGATGGAATGCTCATATTAGAGAAAGAGAAACTACTTCAGTGATGGGAAGAACATATACGAGATCTCTTCCACAACAAGAGAGAGCAACCAACAATACACAGAAACACCAACAGACCAGAAATATTAAAATCTGAAGTGGAAGCTGCACTGGTAAAACTGAATAGAAACAGAGCAACAGAACCAGACAGCATTGTAATAGAGATGATGGCAGCCTTAGAATATTTCAGCATAGACAAAATTACAGAAATAATAAATGAAATCTATAACAGTGGTGATGTACTGGAAGACCATAGCAGATTGATTTTCATAGCACTGCCTAAGAAGCCAGGCACAAATGAATGTGAACTCCACTGAACATGCTTAATACATCACATAAAACTGATAATCCAAATTCTGATAAATAGAGCACGCAGCAAAATCAAGGCATAGATAGGACAAAAACAGTGTGGTTTCATCAAGGACACTGTAACAAAGAACATGATATTCATGCTTAGAATGTTATCAGAAAGGGCAATATAAATGCAGAAGGACATGTACCGTGTTTCATAGACTACACAAAGGCATTCAACAAAGTACACCACAAAGACTTGCTAGAGATGCCCAGCAACCTTGACATATTCAGGAAAGACATTATAGTAATCAAGGTAATGTACTGGCAGCAAACTGCAAGCATACAGACAGGAAATTAATTTAGCAGATATATAAAAATAGAAAGGGGTCTAAGACAAGGATGTTTCTTCTCTCCAGATCTATTCAACCCATACAGTAAAACAATTCTGAAAGCTCTAGAAGTCCTGCCAGGATTTCTCATTAGTGGCTGCAATCTGAACAATATAAGATATGCAGATGATACAGTGCTGATAGCTGACATGGAAAAGAAACTACAAGACCTCCTACAGGGAGTAGTTAAAGAAAGCTGAAAGAAAGAACTATATATAAACTACAAGAAAACTGAATGCATAGTCATCAATAAAATGAGGAGCTCAAAATACCAACTACAGGCCAGGGATACTAAAATTAAGCAGGTACAGAAATTTAAATAACTGGGAAGTGCAACACTGAGATCTGAAGGGGCATAGCTAAGGATGCATTCCAGAAGCTGAGTAGAGTATTGAGAGACAGAAAAATTTCATTGGAAACAAAGAAAAGAGTACTGGATTGTAATGTGATGTCTGTCCTTCAATATAACAACAAATACTGGACAATCTCATCAAAGATGAGGGGAAAGACTGAAAGCAATTGAAATGTAGTTCTACAGAAGGATGCTGAGGATACCATGGACTGAACATGTGAGCAACGATGAGGTTTTGGAGAGGATGGAAACAAAAAGGAAGGTGATACTTAACATCAGGAAAAGACAGCTGAAGTTTCAGGGACATATAATGAGAAATGAAGGCTTGAAGAATCTGATATTCATTAGGCGAATAGAGGAAAGGAGAGACAGGGGAAAGCACCTTGTGATATACTTGATGGACATGAGCAGATGGATGGCAGAACAGGGTTTGGGAGGGGTAACAGGAGATGGGGTTCTACAAATGATAGGGAGACGTGGAAGGCCATGATTGCCTACATCCTGAAGAAAAAGTAATGAGTTTTCAAGGTACACAATTTATTTTTAATAGTTACAAAACAAATAATAAAAATGTTGATAAAATTTGAACATTCGATATTTCCTACATAGTTTCATATTTGATTTTGCAAATAGCAAATCAAGGGAAATAAATGTTTTTAGTTTGTTTTTTTTTTATGCTAAATTCTATTCATAAACATGACATGTGAACTCTTTAATTTCAAATGTTACACTGGCAGCAATACAAGCTCCATTAAAAGTAATACTGGCTATTTCATGACTATCCATCTTCTTTCTTTGAAAATACTAAAATCTTAACATTTACTTTCTGCAAGTTCCTTTACAAATTTGTACTTAAAATAAAGTGATTAATTTGACCCTAACAGAAACTCACCAAAACAGTCAATAGACATTTTCTATTTCATTTCTCCATGTATAATGTATGTGCAAATTTGCAGAAAAAAAGTTTTCAACTGTATATTCTTGTTCCTACTTTCTCAATAAGAAAGTGGAAATTTTTTAATACATCTAATATATATATATAAATAAGACTTAGCATTTTTATGTCATTACAACAGTCATTTCTAAATGTGGCTATTTTTCTTGGATAAGGTACTGATGTCAAAAGCAAAAACATTGTTTAACTTGGAATTTCCAGATATTCATAATGTTCAAAGATTAGTTAGTAATATTCATAATTGTATGGGAAAATTCCCTGAAGTCTTCCAAATGATGGCTGGAGAAAAAAACAGCTGAAATGTTGCATTCAAAGCAATATTGATAATGGATTTGTTTTTTGTGACGAATTTAAAGCCAAGACATATTTTGGATTGTAAGAATAATTCTGTTTTTGTGAGTGAATATTGTATGAACAATTATTTGGAGATAAATGATTTTTCCAGATACAAATTTCAATTATTTAACCCAAGGGTATTTGTGTGTAAGTGAATGTAATGAATTCAACAATGATGAGGATGCTGATTCGAATAAATCACCAAATCACAATTATATCTCAAGTCAGAATTAATGAAGGCTAAAAAAAAAGAAATCAGTTGAAAAATTGTATCTAAATCAACAATGACAAACATGTTGATAAAAAAAAATAATGATTGACAACTCTTTAACTTCAGGCATCAAACAGGAATTTGCATTTAAGGTTATTCATTAATGAATTATGATTAATGAATGATCATAAATATGAATTCCTGTGATATTTGAAATTAAACAATTGTTAATTATTACTAATATACTTTTATGCATTAATCACCCCCCCCCACTCCAATCAAAGAAATAAAAAAATAATTATAATTATAATAGCTCATGTAGTGAAAAGAAAAAAAAAGGTAATTTTCCAAACTTGTGACATTAATTTAAATACAATAGAGGTTTAATTTCATAAATATCAAATCTTCATATCCTACAAGGGAATACTGGAAGTTTTCAGTCCAACATTGAAATCATAACAAAATCAAGAAGACTTTCATGTTTGATAAACAAACATTGATTAATAAAAGCAATATTATTAATTCTGACAAGTATTTATCTTCATTTTTATTTCTTGTTTTTTATCAGGACTAAAATAAAAATTAAGATGAAATACCAGTCAAAAATTAATAATGGTTGGCTATGATTCAGCTAAGAAAAAAATAAAAATAATACTGTTGCAAGATCAAATCCTATCTTTAGAAAATGAATTTTAACTTTCTTGTGGTAAAATACACTTGTATAAATAGAATCAATAGTTTTGAAACATTAATTTTAAGAGTTTACATTAATTTTAGTCGAAAAATGAATTAATGTACATAAATATTACTCTGGTGTTAATAAAGGGATAAAAAGAATATTTGAAGTTTATTCATTTGCTTAAGTGAAAATAAGATGCTTATTTGGTTTTATTTTGTTTTCTTGCAGTGACGAAAGTTTATGTGAAGGATGATACTTAGGGCTTTACAGGAGTATTAGGATTGGTCATAGGTTGTCTCATATTTGAGGAGGACATACTGACCTCAAGTTTTCGGGTGATCATGCTGAGAGCAGAAGGATCAAGGTTGGAGCAAGACAGGATTTCATTGAGCTGGCCTTCTTTCTGTTCAAGCAATTCACCCAATGTTGCCATTTTCTTCTCAAGAAGGAGATTCTTGAAGCTGCTTTTTTGTTGTACTTCATGGATAGATTTGACAAACTGACTGTACAGTTCATCTCGTTCTTCTTGGATCTTAGAAAGAAAAAAGAAAATACATTTCTAACATTCACAATGAGATTTCACATGTTAGAATTAGTTAAAGCACTGTACTACTGCATATAGTTTGATAATGAGAAACATTAAATTAGTATTTTAACATTAATTACTTTTATTATGAATGTTTCGCTAACTTTACATCTTGTTTTTATTATACCATTCTGGTCTGATATCCTCCAACTGCTAAAAGTAAGCAGCATAGAATTAGAACAAAATCAAAAATTACTATGGGACTTGAACTATTTTTTATTTATCTTTTTTCCTGAACTTGTTTCCTTTTATCACAAATTTCCAGACTAAATACCCTTTAAACATTAAAATTAGAGCTGTAAAGTAAGAATAAAAAAATTTATTCTGATGAGAGTAGAATGCACATCCCATATCTGAGGATATTGCCTTTTATGGATAATGCCTTAACCTCCTAATACTACAGATTATGATATGGTTTTGGATATCTACAACTTTTACAAAATTGTAATTTCAGATGCCCCTTGTTGATCATATGATGGGTGTTAATGCTGTGTATTGAAATACAGTAATGGCACATTCAGGCACTCCTGTAAGTTCGTAACTTGAAGACACATTAGGGTTCTTTTGATTTTAAAGGTTTAACCAGTCATGGTAACATGAATAAATTTATTTTCCTTTAGTCATTTCATGGTCAATTTGGTTAAGCATTATCCATGAAAGATGATCTTTCAAGCTATGGGATCAGAATTCAAGTCTTATTAGGAGATACAGTTTGGTTCTCATGTCATATTATATGCTTTAATGGAATATTTTAACAAAATAAATAATAAGATGAAGAAAAGAGTAGTCAAAAATTAATAAGTTAAAAAATATTATTCAATGAAGAGCAATTTTTCATTTAACAGAAAAATTAATTTTTTGACATAATGAAATACTATTGGAATTCATCCTTATTAAAAATATTTTTTAGCTTAGTTCAACATGCTTGGACTTCACAATTAATATTTCATTAATCTTTTATAGAGGATAACAGAACCAATTCAGCCACAGAAGCCGATAGACAAAGGATATACAAATGTCCACAACTCTACTCCAATACCATATTGTTTTCTTGTTTAATGACTAGTAACAATATTCAATTACCTAAGCTCTGATATGAAACATTTTATATCACTATTGAAAGAGAAATTTCAAACCATGGAAGAGATTAAGAAGAGCACAAAGAAGCTGATGGTGACCCCATAAAAGGACTTTACAAACTGTTTTGAAAAGTGAAAATGATGCTGGGGTAAGTATAAAGTTCAAAAGGGAGTACTTTAAATGGGATGTACACACTAATGATCTAGGTAAGCTACTACCTTAATATTGAATGGCTGGATACTTTTTGGACAGACCTTGTGTCTATGATTAATGCAGGATTCAGGTTTTCTGCAAAGTGTGTCTGGCATGGGAAGTAATTAGGGTCTTTAATGTGTTAGCAGGAAGTTTGAAATCAATTTTTGTTCTTTGCAATTGATTGCTCAACCAAAGCCAAAAATGCCAGTCTACTTAATATCTGACTCATAGGTGGATAAGAGACGAGTTCATAACTTTCTCAAGAACATTAGTGTAAAGTGAATGCAACAGCTTTATCCAGAATTTCAATGCAGATATCTAAATTGATAAATATTGACACATATATTTCTGTAATCAGGAGTTAGTTACCTGACGCACACATATAAACATGTATGAAAGTGTTCATCCATGTATATATTGGCTTATGGATTAAAAGTGATTCTATAACAATATATAAATTGAAGTCTTGTGCCTTTGTGACAATAGTATCTTTTGTAAGATAAAAATAACCAAATTTTGTATTTGTAGTCAAGGCAAAAAACAGAGTAACAGAGTAGAAAGTTGAAGATAAACTGACCTTCTCAAAACGTTGCTCAAGTACCTCATGTTCCCATTGAAGAGCTTTTAGTTCTTCTGTGGTCACCTTCAGACGAGCTTTTGTCATCTACAAATAAATTAATAAAACACTGTTATATAAATATACATTAGCTGCTGTCAAGGTCAAATATGGAGATAGCAGCTTTTTGCTGCTACTACCTAGGCAAATATAGTTATGGTGGAATGATTTACCTTCTCCATGACTCATTCTGGCATGTCACTTTTATCAAGATATCTGGCACATAAACAGAGCACAGAGAAAAGTGAATGCTTTCTGTGCTAATAAAGATTAAGCTATCCAACAAGTATACACACATATACATCCTTGATAAGATAAAAAAATGTTAGAAAGCAATAAAAAAATTCATACATGTATAATGTTAAAAATATATGTTACTTCAGCAGTAGGTTTTAAATAACTCACTATATTGTTAATATTGTTGCAGTTATTATTATTATTACTAATTTTGACAGTTTTCTTTCATTGTAATTTTTTAGTTACTTTTTATAGCAACTAAATCAGTTTACAGCAGTGAGCAAACAGTATATATATTTACCAAGAGTAATTTCAAAGCATACAGCATATAAAATTACCTTGTGTGATGCAAACACTGAAATATAAAGTATGAATCGGACGAGAAAAAAAAATGTTCAGCTTTATGGCAAGTATGCTGAAGTTGTGAAAAGAAAAAACATTTTCAATCTGTGTGCAAATATTGAAAAATAATAGAAAGGGTAAAAAATTAACCCCATTCCACTCACGTACACATCTGTACATTCACATCCATATATGCATTCACACATTTACATATTGTTTATTTCACACCTACGCATTTACTTCTGTCTGGCATGTTCTTATCTTTGAGACACCACCTTTCAGTTATCTATCATGTGTATTTTTCCCGCAGTTTGGTTTGCATATTTAAGGAACTACACACATGTGATCCCTTCAGTTGGGTCCCCGCTATTGGCCGGAGATAGAAGAATTTGCAGTAGTTTCCCAACTCAAGTGAGACCCCCTTGTTATCCAGTATGGCAGAGGGACATTAGTTTAATTCTTGCTCGCACACCCGCACTAATTGCAGGTTGCGATTAGGCGGTAATTTATTTCTTTAACACACACACACATTTTCTAATTGAAACCTTCTTCAACTCAACAACAGTATGTACATTACATTATTCTTCCTTTCAGGAACTTTATTCAAGTTATTAACTTTCGTTCAACAAGTGACCTTATGTTTCTTAACATTGCAAAGAAACAACTTTTCCTTCACTATTTTCATGCTTAATCAACTCTATGTAACCTATTGTTAATAATACATGTTTTAATTGTTATTTACTCCGGTGTTGTTGTCTTATTTCTTATGTCATCTTTCACCCAATTGAATCGTAATACAAATTTTGTTAGCGGATATCCTGGTATCCGCTAAAACCTACCTCAGGAAAATACAGCTATATTTGAATGGTATAACTTTTCCTGTGCATGTAGACACTGAAAGTGATGTCACCCTCCAATAAATTTCTGGGAATGAATGGGCAAACTTAAATTAAATAAAAGTTGGCTTAAATTAAGACAGTTCAATGGCTCTTTCATCAAAATATTAAGTTGTTTTGAATGAACTTTTGAGACCAACAGACACTTCGAAATTATCTCTATCAAAGTAGTGAAATGTAAAAAAAGTCATGGACTCTTGGGAATAGATGTCTTGTAAGTGGATACAACCAAATTAACAGTGTGAATTTGGATAGTACTGACACTGACACATTTTTTTTTTTTTAATCATATCACCCCAAGCATTTTACTCTTAAGTAGCCCCATGCGCCACTGATGCGCATGGGGCTACTTAAGAGTAAAATGATTGGAAAAGAGAAAGCCGGGAACCACATCCTAAACAGGAAACAAGGGATGATCCTCTTCACCTGTTCAAAAGACGTGGGTGGAGTGTGAACCGGGTGATAGTTAAGTTTATCTACTCCAATCGAGAACAAAAAAAAAAAAAAAGAGAGAGAAGAAAAAAATGTGAAAGAAGATTTGGAAAAAAAAAAAGAAAAAAAAAAGTGGCTTATTAAGTTTTAACTTAAAGTCCAGTCAAAATATTTTCTAAAAATAAAATTAAACCTACAGTTAGACATGAAAAGTTTTAAAATTAAGCAAAAATATTGGGCAAAAGCGGAGAAAACAAAACAAAAAAAACAAAAAAAAACAAAAATATGGCATACTTATTCAAGTCATGATTCCAAGCTGAACTACCAGCAAATTGAATAAAAAAAAATATTTCTAACTTTTTGGTCAGAGAAAATCGGGAGATGGGAGACTAAAAGACAGTGTCACCTTTCCACCAACCAGGCAACAGAAAGAAAAGAAAGAAAGAAAGATACTACCATACTAAGAAAAAATAAAATTTCTTTTTAAATTTCCATCGTTTTAATTCTTGTCCTTAATTTTTGTTTGGATTTGTAATTTTTAGCCTAATTTTCTCTAGAATCTTAATTACTGACAGAGGTACTGTTTTGCTGTTGCGGATGATTTTGGCGTTTAAATTTCGTTTTGACTTTATACAAAGCAATCATTCAATTAAAAGAAAATAGTCACCTCTCTTACTTTGATTCTTACAGACTACCCATTCACATGCTACCTTTAGTAGTTACTAAACTGAAAACAATGGTGGAGCAAGGAATTGTGTAGCAAGGAATTTTAGAGCATGTTCTCTTGGTGGTAGTAATTAGGCATAATCCACTTTTGCTTGATGAAAACCAGATGGAGATATAAGGCTACGTGGAGATTACAAGATACAACCAAAAAATATGCTCAGACTTTGTTCCCTATTCCTAACATTAAAACTGCTATTCATGAGTTGTTGGGAATTAAATACTTTGCTAAAATTGGTCTCAAACCTGCCTATAATTAGATACAAATTGATGAAAAATTTAAAGAGGTCACTACAATTAACTCTCCAATATGCCACAGAAAGTGAAACAGATTTTTGATGATTTCCAAAACAGATTCCTGAATAAAATTTTCAAACCAATATTATACATACAAAAAAGCTGATTTGATCATACTTCCATCAAGTGTTTACCTTTAGACAGTGCTGTGCTTAGCAACATTGCGCAACCCCTGCATCGGAGAATGTGCCTTGCGGCCCACCCCCAAAAATGCAACTACATTACTCTTTGCCAACTATATTACTCTTAATATAAGTGTATTAGTGATCTTAACATGAAACTGTTGGTGCAAAAAGAATGAAAGAAAAAACTGTCTACTTATAGTAGTATAGTGAAGAAAACAGCAACTTACCTCGTCAAACCAAGTGACAATGCATCGTGTTAATACTACGACGGAAAATGCGGCGAAAAAGAAAATTACAGACCCAAACAGAAAAAAGGGGCACATATTCTGCATAACATGCTGAAAATGGAATATTTAAAAAAAAAAACAAGTCCATCGCAGGAGTCACTATAAAAATACATGCAAATATTTAGCGTCCTCTCTGAGTTGTCGGCCAATGGAAAAAGTTGATTGGCCAATAAAAGCAATCATTGTTCTCGAAGCGGAGGAGAAATTATTTTGGTCCCACTGGTTACATGGATAGCAGTTCGCGAGGTTGTACTGGCAAATTGAATTTTCAGTATTTTCTTTTTCTGGCCCAATATTCAAGTCTGAACTTTAAGTGATTTTTCTCTGCATTGTGGAAGTAATTTGCGAGAGAATATTTCTTTGCAATACCAGATCTCCTACAAGTAGCAACAAACGTCTGCAATAAATTTCTGTCTCTCAACTGCAACACTTGTAGCCAAATCACAGTGCAAATGATAGTTCATTGTAACAGTCAACACAAAAACACAACAAAATGGGGTCACACATCCAACCTTCACTTCTAACCAGCAAAAATGCATGTTTGTCTACCAAGCTCAGAAAATCCCTGTCTCCTATAAGCAAAAAACAACGGCTTTTATTCATCGTGAGATCTTTCTGATTGGTCACGCCATTCAGAGGAGGGAAGAACATTAGCATAGATTCTAGTCCTTAAAGTAGATTTTTGCTAACTACTTTTTGGTAATTTCTCTTCAGCAGATTGCACATAAAACACAAATTTTTTTTTCAAGGTAGCTGATGATTATCCCTTTCACTACAGATACCCTAGCCCAAACTACAAAAATTAAATTACACAATCACAAGAGAGATTGTGAGTAGATTCTCAGAAGAAATGAAATAAATAATTTTACTTTCAAGCATTGTTTATCCTTTTCATAGTTTGCCAAAGATCTCCGCAGTTCCTCCACTTCTTCTCTGGCATGCTGGAGTGGCTCAGTCAACCGCTTGTTCTCAGCTGTAAGGTCAGCCATTTGTTTCTCTAGTCGCTCTTCCTTTTTCTTCATTTCATCAGCTTGTTCCTGAAAAATAATCACCAACAAATATAAACAAATGTGTAAAAAGCAAATAATCAGCAACCACTAACAAGAAAAACAAATCCACAACTGACATCATTAGTTGCATCAGAATTATAGATTCACTTTATAAACAAGTTTTAAGCCATGGTCAATGAAAGTGAATAAACCAAAGAAAAATGGTATATAAAAAATATTTTTTTCAGGGAATCATATACATTTTTTTCCTATATTCAGAAAAGTTTGGCAAACAAATGAACATGTTTAGCCAGGGTTCAAAAGAACTGGGAGATAATGAATACTGAATGTTAATGGATTATATTAATAAACTCCAGGTTAATTCCAAGTTTGAATTTTCAGTTTGCTCTGCACCAGTTATTTCTCAAACGTTATTTTTTACCTCATTTTATTTTCTTATTCAAGGCCAATTCTGTTATAATATCTATTTTACTCTTTTTTTTTTTTTTCAATTGGAGTAAATAGACTAAACTATCGCCTGGTTCACACTCCACCCACGTCTATTGTACGGGTGAAGAGGCTCATCCCTTGTTTCCTGTTTAGGATGTGGTTTCCGGATTTCTCTTTTCCAATCTCTTACTCTTTTCCCATTCTTTTTTCAATTGGAGTAGATAGACTAAACTATCGCCCAGTTCACACTCCACCCACGTCTATTGAACGGGTGAAGAGTCTCATCCCTTGTTTCCTGTTTAGGATGTGGTTTCCGGCTTTCTCTTTTCCAATCTTTTCACTCTTACG
Organism: Ascarosepion bandense; assembly: GCA_037127315.1. Taxonomy (NCBI): domain Eukaryota; kingdom Metazoa; phylum Mollusca; class Cephalopoda; order Sepiida; family Sepiidae; genus Ascarosepion; species Ascarosepion bandense. Next base: position 22,460 of record JBBBDQ010002353.1, read on the forward strand.
TAGCCCCCTGTACATCAGTGGTCTTACTGTCTTGCTTGGGGTGATATGATTAAAAAAAAAAAAAAATTTCATACAAATATTTATATAATATATAAATTGGATTTAATAAGCGGTGAGATTTATTGATTGAACCCCTGTCTACATTGGTTATAACAGTAACACATTTTTGCTGCTATTGTTTGAATATGTAAGATACTTATGGGAAGATGATTTGCTAAAATGCTCTCTTACTCACTTGCATTTGTCAACCAATGTTGCATGTCAGTGATGAGACATATTGCCAAAATATGAGACAATGGATTCATGCTTTTGCCAAGATTATTTGTGCAAATTAAATGTAAACAATTTCAGCCTAAATTTGAACTCAATCTGCTATTTCTGTTGTGCATGCTGATAACCATCCTGCACTTCCATTAAAATGTTAATATACACATATTTTAAATAATAATATTTTCAGTCAGACTAATATCCACATCTTTTTTAATCTAGAACTTAGATCATTAAACTAAATGTTCTTCTTGCCTCATCAGATGCACAGATATAACTATGAAAAAAGAAAAAAAAGAAAAAAAAGACAAACATAGATTAAGATATTTTAGTTTGATTGAAGAAAATAAACATAAGGTCTTTGTGTGTCCTTATTTTTTACAAAAATTATTTCTTTTTAAAATCTTACCTTTTCTTTTTAAATCCATAAAACAACATGTTTTGAATCAACATCATCCAATAAAGGTTTTTATGCTTTATTTCGACTTATTGCAAATTGAATTTAAATGAATCCTTGAAAACAGTCTCACAGAGGTAGTTTTTCACAAAAGAATTTAATTATAGGGTTAAATTTTTACTTTTGCTAATGCTTGGTTTTTGCTTTTACAAATATTTTGAAGAAATTATTTCAGTTTTTCACTCATAAATGAAGTTTGTACTTGATAGTTAATTACCGTTCAAATTATTAGCATTTTATTTTTCTGTACAATTGATTCATTTCAAACTTCTTGAACATTCTGAAGTATTGAATTGAAATATGTTTAATGATTTTAAGTACAGTTTTAATGTCAACAATTATTATTAAATTTTATTATTAAATTATAGCATTCTCAATAAGAACTTGAGTTCCTTGTATTTTTTGGAAGAGTCTAACTTTAAAAGACTAAAATTTTCTTCCCTCTATGTTTTATTCTATACTTAGTTATTACAGGGCTGACAGGTAGTGTATATAAATTGTAATTTATACATGCAAATCTGTCACAAACCTTGAGCGTATTTATCAAAGCCAAGTTGTTGAGTGTTATATCGTTGTAGTAATTCTTGATATCACTGAATGCTTTTTCATGATTCTTCATCAGCGTATTTATCTGGCCATTCTTTCTCTCTTCAATTTCATGGATTTCAATTTTACGTTTCAGTTCAAGTTCATCACGTAGAGTTTTCATCTTCTTTTCATATTTAGCTTCAATTTCTTTAGCTTTGCGCTCAAATTCACCTTGTAAATTGGTTATGTCTTCATCATTTTTCTAAAGAAAAAATAAACAAATAAAAATTGAAAAGCTTACAAGAAATTTTTAAAAAAATCAATTTGTATAAAGATTCTCATTTTTGCAATAAAATAAAATGTAAAATACTTGCTATAATAATAATAAATGCTCCTTCTGGTTATATAAAATAAACACTCTTACTTACAAATAGTTGTTTTAATTATACATAAAAATAAATTATTGAGCAAGCAAAATATAAGCTCATTATTTGCTTCAAAAACTGCTCTGTTCAATATAACAAAAATATTTTAAAAAACATTAACTAGTGTATTTCTGGAGGATTATGTTAAGGCTAGTAGTTTTTAAGTACAATGCTCAGTATTAAGAAATAGAGCATAAACAAAAAACAAATGAAATGTTCAAAAATTATTTTCATAACTCAAATTCTCACAAATAGTACCCACTTATTAGAGGATTATAATTTAACTATTTAATCCACTGATGATCAAATACTATCTGTGAAACATTGAGTTGAGAGTTTTAAACATTTTATTCATTTAATATATATAGTGAAGATTAATGGGCCTTAATTCACTAATACTAGTCCATGAAATGTTGGCATGAGATTGAATTAAGTGTTGTCCTTAATGACTGACTGCCTTCTCAAGACTAAAATGCCAAGTCTGTTCTACTGTTTGATCCATAGCTGTGATGGATTTGTCTTTCTCAATGGCATTCATGTGGTGAAATAGATTGGCACATATGCACTGGATGAATAGTTGACAATTATCCTCAGTGTGTTGGGTGCACTTGGTTGAGATAAGTCACTCCTATTGCTGTGATTGCATCTCTCCCTTGCTTCAGTGATGGCCAAAAAACTGAAGAGAGGTTTCTGCCTTGGAGATCATGGTAAAAATGTCCTGGTAAGTCGCATGTATAGTGCGAGGTACCTCTTGTCTTTATATAGAAGAATGCCATCTAGAGTGTAAAGATTGGAGCCATATCTGAAGTATTCCCTCAGCATGCCCACAAGTTGATGTATTTAATTGTTGCTACAATTAAACTAAATACTTGATGTATTTAATTATTTTTACAGTGTACACTTTGTCTCCAATTACACTCTTGGTGTTTAGTGGGATTAATAAGGATTTTGCTAGGGATATAATGCAATCTTCACTGTGAATCTCATATAGTTCAGCAGTCTTAGATTGGCAAGTATCAGGGTTCTAGTCATCACCCTGGAAGATCAGTTAGGGTTATCATTTGGGTTTTGTGAGAATCTATTCGCAGCCCAATGTTCAATGCCAGGAATGTGATCTATCTGGAAATGGTAACACACTATTCTCTCCTTTAGATTTTACAAACAAGGATTTTGAATATCCTCAAGTGACCAGTTGCTAAATATCAAGTGGTTTGTGATCAACTGCAAAAAATAACAAGTGGTTTGTGATCAACTGCACCCAAGCACAAAGTATCTGGCCTTTTTAGTGATTTGTGATAGCTAAGGACTCTCTCTCTCAAATAGTGCATGAATCTACTGCCTCCAAGTGTGACCTTCCATCAATCAAAGCAGCAGAAAGGAGTGATTTTAGAGCACTTGCAGTGTTTTGCAGCATCCAGAATTCAATTCTAGTTCTAGATATGTCAGTTGCAGGTTCTCACAGTCAAAAGATCCCAACACCTCTCTCAATTTGTTTCTGTGATGAAAATTTTTGAATCCTCAAAGTATTGTTGTTCTACTCAAATGGTATATCTGGTTTCAGGAGCTGGTGACATAGCTGCATTTTCTCAGCCATGAAGGCATATAAGACTTGATTTACCAACCCAAACCATGAGCATGCATTAGTGATGTTTTTGGGTGCCATGAAGTCCAAGATTGCTCTCAAGTATGTCTTTGATGGTCATATGTTAGTGAGTGTTATTTCAAACCTAGCAAATTTTACCATATCCTGACCAAATTGGAATTTGTCAGAGTTGAGTATAATGCCATTTACACCATAGATGCCCAGTCATTCCACAGCTTGGTAGAAGCATTATTCTATTGTGTTGATCAAAAGAAATGCATCATCTACACATTTGTTTTATTGAAGAAATCACTTGAAACAATGTTCCCATCTAGCATCATTCAATACCAGTATCTATCCCATGGGGTGATAAATATGGTCAGGTGATGATCTTCCTTCTGTAGGAGTGCACTATGGTAACCATTCTATGCCTGAAATAAGTTTTTTTCTTTCCATGTGAACCTTTGTAAGCCTGCTCAAACAGCAGACGTGTATGACGAGTTCCTCATGTTGAATGCAAGTTGAAAAATCTACTATGTGCTGAGATTTGCCATACTTGTGAGTTACTTGTTCACTGCTGTAACCTGAACAAGTAACTGAGACAGTTGGGTTAAAGGGAGATAACCCATGACTACCAGAAGCAGCTCTGCACAAGGAATGAGAATTATATACCCCAGTGATCGTAATAAAGGGTTCAGTTCAAAATTCCTAACACCTGAAGAAAGCCGGAATGTTCAACAGCCAAAACATCATGGAAATGGCAATATAAATGAGGACAATAGTCTAAATAATGTAAATAGTGGAAATACTACCTCATCTCAGAAATACTGGAGACTTTTCTCATTTTTTACTTCATTTTCAATATCTCACTAGCAAGTATTCTGCTGATTTAGGGACAAGTGGATTCATGCCTTTGCCAAGGGTATTAGTATGAAGTGAACATAAGCAGCCTCAAACAAATTTATATAAAATACATAAGAAATATGTTAATTTTTTCATTAAAAAGGCTATAAAAATGTACTAATCATTATGGTAACAACCAACAAAATGAATGAGATCAGAAGTCAAAACAATTCTTAGAATGATAATGACACCTACCAGAACTGCAGAAATGTAAAGTAGTAACTACCTTTTTAAGCGTTTTGATCATATCTTCATGTGATAATTCCATTTCTTTGAGTTCCACTTTGAGATTCCGTTTATCTTTACGTAGCTCCATCTCACTACTTCGGTTGCCATCTTGGGCTAATTTCAGGGCCACTGTGCCCTCAGCCTTCAATTGGGCAATGTTGTTCTGGTGCTCATACATCAAATGCTTCACTTTTTGTTTATACACCTGTGCACAAAACAATAACAAAGATTTTTGCATTGTCAATCAACAGAAACATTTGTGTCATCCATTTAAATAAGGATTCTAAACTACTCAAAACAAGAAATTCAAAACAAATTAAGCACATTAAATATTAGGTAGAATAAAGGGAATATAAAAAAATTTAGTTAACTTCATCTCCTCATCTCCCATGTATCAAGTTGATATATTCTTTCAGATGAAAACAAACTGGTTCCAATAATAGTAACAGTTTTGTTGTTTGTGCAACTGTTTAAGTTTATTACCTAAATATGATGGATAAAATCAAAAACATTCATTCTGTGAGCTTGCAGTTAACAAATGAAAAACTTGAAATTCCAGTATTTCATATCATTAGTCTGCCCCAATGTGAAATCATTAGACCGACTTGTTTCTAAAATGATTAAAAAGTCAACATTTTTTTATCTGATGTCAAAGTTGAAGTGGCTTTAAAGCTGAAATTACTTTCTCTGTAAATGAACCAAAAATAAGCCAAACATGATTCATGAACACAACAAAAATATATAAACCATTTGGGAAAATGTGTAGCAATTTTAAATGATGACTATGTTGAAAAATAAATATCAAAGTAAAATAATTTTTTTCATTCTAGTTTAATTATTTTATATGATTTCAAACTTGTTTTTTCAAAGGTCGGTTACTTTACTTCTCCATCAACCCTTTCAAATCACATAATACAGTAAAAAATAAACAAAATAAGCCATGCAGATTAAAGTAAGAACAAAGGGTGTGGAAGATAAGATTAAAATAACTGCTAAACATCATGTTTTTTAATATTGATGTTAAGGAAGATCTGCATAAAATATGAAACTCCTGCAAAAACAAGATACAGGTCTAAATGTCATTTTAAGCTACTTACTTATTTGTTTTGAATTTCTGTAATTTAATTTAAAATGCATAGGATATAGTAGTTTGTTGTAAGAAGTTTTTAACAATGCTGCTTTAACTACAAATTTAGCAACGTTTAACAATTTTGTGATCTCTGCATTCGATTTTAGCAAGCTTTGAGTGGTTGATAGTTTTCTTGTGTGACCCCTTGTTTTGTATTGTTGAGACAGTAAATTTGAATTTAAGAAAATTTCATATTTTTTTTTTTTTAATCATATCACCCCAAGCAAGGCGAAAACACCACTGATCCGCAGGGGGCTACGTAAGAGTGAAAAGATTGGAAAAGAGAAAAACCAGAAACCACAACATAAACAGGAAACAAGGGATGAGCCTCTTCACCTGTTCAATAGACGTGGGTGGAGTGTGAACCGGGCGATAGTTTCGTCTATCTACTCCAATTGAAAATAAAAATAAAATAAAAAAAAGAGTGAAAAGATTTTGCAAGAATTTGCAAAACGATATGTTTTTAACATAAAGACATTAAGATTTCCTATACTAATCTTTGGCCCACCTGTTGACGCAAGAGAAAAAAATAAATTTTTAACCAAAATTTTAAATGTGCTGGAAAAGATTAAAAATTTAAAATAAAAAAATTCTTTGGTCTTTCCTTTTAACAATTACAAATTTTTGATGAGCAAAATTTTTTTTTTTTTACTTCAAATTTGATGACTTTTTTCCTCATAGTATGCTCTTTTTTAGAAAGTACCTAATTTAAATTTTGAAATGGAATAAAGTATTTTGCATATTGGGAATGTTAACTTTAATCTACTAACCAAAAATAAAAGCTTGAAGAAAGATTTTTCATTTCTTCAAGCTTTTATTTTTGGTTAATAGATTAAATTTAACATTCCCAATATGCAAAATACTTTATTCCATTTCATCTGTAACTACAATTCATGCATACTTTTAAAAGATTATATTTTCTGTCTATCAGGAGATTTAAATTTTAAAACCTTTCAATCCTCTCAACTAGTCTATAATATACCTGACTGTAATGACATCCTAGGTGAAAACCACTGATTTTAAGGGGAGAAGGTAATTTTGTGCAAAACTGTGCAAATTGTATATTTTTTAACAGATAAAAGTTAAACATGAGAAATTAGTTTTGTGGCTTATCTACTGAAGAGGTCATGAACATTTTATGATTTTCATAAGGGCAAACTTTCCATACCAACCACTAATATGAAAATTACAGAAACAAAAGTCAATAAAGTAAAAGTTACATCTCAGTATAAAACAATCTTATAATTCTGCTTGTTTCTCCCTTACTTAGAATGACTGTTATGCCCTGCTAATACATAAATAATGGACAATTTCATTTTGATTGTGTGGAAAGATGGAAAAAAACAAATCAGGGACACTACTTGATTTCAGTGACAAAATGAAAGAAAGGGAACATAGAAGTGTTTAATATCTGTTTCAGTGAAATGGAAAAGTTGTCTATTTCAATTTTTTTTTCTACCCCCTTATAAAACAATGATTAGCATTCATCTTTATAATTGTTATTGCAATATTTTATTAAAGTTGTTAAGGGGAATTTCTAGATATTTTATGATTATTGAACTCATCATGATCTTAATCAATCAAAAAGAAATAGGATTCCTCCAAAATTCAGTCAGTCAGTTAAGTGCCATACGTGATACACTACACACTTTGGCAAATCATGTCTCTTTTGAGACATGACTGACTGGGCAGAAGATTATCCTGCAGTAGACTGGTTGCCAGCCAAGGCTATAGAACCCAATCTGTCCTATTATTTAACCTATAACTGGAAGGAAGAGACAGATTAATATCTTTCCCAAGGGTAATTGTGTGTAAGTGAATGCAAGAAATACAAGTGGAATTCGAACTTGACTCTTCAATTTGTCATTCCGAGCCAATATCCACTGCACCACAATATACATCCAAAATTACAAATAGAAAAACTCGGAAATTTTCAGATATTTCTAGTAAAATTTATTGAAATCATGGCAAAGTATTACAAAAAGCTATCTTTATTTAAAAGGGAGATAACTCTCAAAATTTTAATTTTAAAAAACAAAACAGGTTAAATGGCTCAAATGGCACATATTTCATTTCTAGATAACTGAGCAACTGTAAATGATCCCAAGATGCGTAAAAAAAAGCTCCAAATAGAAAATATGCAAAATATTTATCATATCTTATTGTTATGTTGCTAATCGACCTTTCTCTACACTAATTATTGAACATGGATGCTCCATCTGCTATAAGTAGAACATCTGCTTATAGGAACGGTTGGCACAAATGGGTTTCAAGGCATAGCGTTTGAGTTGTACAAATTGCTGCACTGAACTATGGTATTCTCTATTACTGTAATATTGATCCATGTCTCTCATCTGATTAAAAATGTTTTTCACTCAACAGGTATCGGAAAAAATTAAAATACAAGAAAATTGACTATGTTTTAACAATTATGAATGATATAAAAGTGAGATCGAAAAAAAAAACCTGGTGTTACTGAAAATAATAGGTCTTTTTCCATTTGTAATGAAGTACTGACATATCTTGAAAGTGTAGTAATTCCTGTTTCTTTAAAAAAAAAAGGAATTTTAAAGCAATTTCATGTTGGACCTTCTAGAATTTCAAGAATTCCTAATGAGAAGTTGTGTATATGGCCTAAAACAAACCATTCAAAATTTGTTTAAGACATGCAGAGGTTGTGCTCCAGCAACAAAACTACCACCTATAAATTATCAACCCTTGTCTAATACTGATAAATTTTGGTCTCGGTTGAATGAGTTTAACTACTATATTTTTAACAGTGTGATCAAATTCTTTATATTTGTTTTTAATTTTGTGCTTTGCCTATATAAGTCCTTTTCAAACTTAACCTTGGAGGAACATTTGAAATAATTTTGATATCTCAAAGAACTGCTAAAATAAAATTCCAGTTCATGGCACCTCATTTTAATCCATAATTTGCATATGTAATAATCTAGAACAGCCAGTGTTCTGCAGAGTAGATAATTTTTCTAGCTAATAATTTTTGTTTATGTCTTCATTCATATCTAGTCTAAAAATATGTAAGTCAGCTTCTTGGAGAAGAAAAGTTGATACATTTTATTTACCTTTCGGGAAATTATGTTTTCTTTCTTTTTTATAAAATTAAAAACTTATATGATAAATATAATACTGTGATCACTTCCAAAGAAAGTCTTTTAGATAACAATAAGCAGCTGAGGACATTAATGAAAGAATGCAACATTTGGAGCAATATACATTCATTCTTATAAACAACATTAGATTATAAAAAAAACTACAAAATTATTGACTTGAAGTTATAATTTATTTAACTTGTGTTTTAGAGACCAACTGATATCATCTGTTATTATAATAAATGGCTTCCCCTGTAATTAGTGTTAATGAAGAGAAGAACTTAACAATTTTCTGAAGGTATACTATTACTTCATGCAAAACAAGTAACAAATATGGAAAAATCACAGTATTTATCACTGTACACCATGAACTTCAGAGCATTTACAATACCCTATCTCTAGAGAAGTCTACAGTCAACTGAAGTTGACTACATACAAAGTGCGATGGACAAATTGCCATCTAAATTATATAAAAATGAAAATAACATTGACATCTAATTTTCACAAATATATTTACCAAGATGACACCAAAAATATCTTGAAATACTAAAGAGTAAATTTATTCAATAAAATCAACATTGGCTACAACTCTTCTGGAAGGTCTCTTTGTTTAAGTTGGCAAATGCTGCCATAATCCTTACCTTCAGTTCATCTTTGGTGTTAAAAAGTGTTTTGTTGGTCTCTCACTGAATGGCATCTTACACATAATAATCAAGCGAGTTGCAGTTTGGGGACTTAGCTGGTCAGATGTAAGGGGCAATGTGGTTGCAAAAATTGTATGACAGCAGCCACACTCTTGACCTAGAGTAGCTAGCACTATCTCCTCAAGACACTTAATGATGGTCTCCATGTTGAGTCTGATGTCCTGTGGGAAGATGAATGAAGGCATAATGCTGCCATCACTAGTGATCACTCCAAACACCTTCGTAATCACCATTAGACTCATCAAACTCTTTCTGAATCCTCTGCACTGTCCTCAAATTTACACCCAAACTCTGAAATGTTTGTATTGGAACTTCTAGCATGAATGACATGCAGTACAACATGCTGTTTCTGTATTTGTAGAGTTGTATGTATAGGAACAAAGTTCTTTTCCTTCTTTCTTTCCGCCTTTTCTTTGTCATCTTAACACGTTAACGATTCATCTCCTTCAACAACCGGAAACATAACTCCTAAATGTGAAATTGGGGCTCCATTTATTTCTCTTGAGCCGACCACGATTTGCATATGTGTGAGCCTTCTTTTCGGTTATCCCACGCATGCACACAGTCATTCCAGGCTATGCCATCATATTGCTTGCCTCGTCTAGAACCCATTCTGCGGTTACAAAAGACGCAGGCAACCCTAAGCCTCTTGCTTCATCTAGGACATGTTCACCACAATTTCCAAATTTATAGCAGAGTGAATTGTGTTGTAGTACTTTTTTTTTCCTCAGAGACATTGCCCAACTAACCCTATTATACTGTGCATCTAACAAAATTAAAACCAAACAACATACATGTACAAAATTCAAAATATAAGCTGTCAACAATTTACCCATCACACCCTGTATATACATGCTGTAGCCATCCTGCTCTCTCTATATAACTTCAAATTATTCTTATTATTCTCATTGTGAGCTTTCAAAAAAAAAAAAAGTCTAATATTGCAGATTCTCAGAAGCTCAGAGGTTAAGATTTATTATGGTTAATTGTAGATTAAATAATGATACCAGTCATTCAGGACTTCACTGCTTTATAATTTTATAAGAAAACAAAATGAATGATTCTCTTCTTATTGGTTAGGTATCTGCTAATGAAGAGGAATGGAAAAATCAGTAGCACTGGAATCAAATACCAAAGGAGCCAAACACTGGATGACAATAAGCAGGGAACAGACAACACTTCCACATGGGAACATCACAGTATGTGAACGCAGCCAAGAGACTTGAAACAAAGATTAATGAATTTCAAACAATGCAGGCTTACATGGACTGATATCCTTGTTAACACATGGCAATCATGCTATATGATTAATATGGCACACTGCCAGTCAGTCTCTTCCCGGAAAATTTGACTGCTTTTATGGAGCCTAAAACTTTAGCAGTTGGCTAGTAAAAGGAATCATTTGCATAGCTAACACCACTCAGCTCACTGTCTTGATTATTTAATGGGAAAACTGGTAGACACGTTTTTCATAATCAGACGTCCCGGTGTTTGCACCTAATATGTTCTATGCTTTCTGCAGTGACAGCACACTAAACAATCTCTCTTTGACTGACAGGGGTGGATCCCATTACCAGTAGCAGTAAGCAGCACATCTGCATTTCATCTCTGCCACACAAAATTAAAAGAAGTTATGGGTTATTTTGTTGATCTTCCTAAAAAGCAAGAGGTAACAGCGATATATATATATATATAATTTGTTTTTCCATGAAATTGTCACTGTTTCATTACACAAAAATTTTTGCTATTTTTTTTAATTGATTACTGAACTGATTTTAAGTTTAAAAATTTTAATTGAGTTATATTATCACTGAAATAATTATTTCACATCTTTATTTGATTTCAGAAATGAGCAAAGCTGGCATCAATGTACAAATAAAAATACCTTTCATTTTGCTTACCTGACTTTTACTAATTAAAAAATAAACATACTCTATAACTTTTCTCTTTTTACAATATTTTTTCATATTTCAACAAAATTACACTTGTTGGTTCTTAATCTGGAATTGTAATTTTATATGGCCTTCTCCTTTCTGCTATCCTTTCTATATACCTAAAAATTGTAGAATAAATAACCATGGACAAAATTTTACAATTTTATCAAAAATAAAACTGAAACAAATACACAATTGAGATTTGTTTTATCCAGTTAATTTTTAAAATATTTTTTCAACTGATAAAAGATAAACAGATAAAAAGCACATAAAAAAAAAATCATAGTAAACCTTGATTTCAATTTGGTGCCGTTCTTCAGCTTCTTCCATTTCTCGGTCCTTGTTTCGAAGCTGTGCCTGCAACTCAATGAGTTTCTGTTGTGTGATGTCCCAAAATGTATGCACACGATCACGTTCCAACTGATGGAAATTCCTCTCCTTCCTTTCACGATCCAACTGTTCCCGTAGTCGTAATACATGGTCCTCCAACTAAACAAGAAAAACTAAATAATAAATCTCATATTTCTATAAAGTATTTTATTGTTGAGTGATACATAGCAATTATATTGTCAACAACAGCTCTTTAACTCATTAACAAAATAAACCAAGTTATTTGAGTTATAAATAATACAAAGAACAAGAACCTCTTTTTAAACTAAATATATTCAGTCACTTAATGTGTATCATTAAAATATTTATAAAAACATTAAATATTTTATTTAAGAAAATGTTTAGTCAAATATTCTCATCATTGTTTTTTGTGCTGGTGGGTGGGTGGGTTTTGTTATGGCAGATATCCATAGTAATGAACTAACTCAACCTGCATAAATACCATATGACTAGTGGTCACCTGGAGAGCACCAGTCTGGTATGAGTCAGGCACTCATAGAGTGCTTATTGAACAGAGACTTTGATATCCAACACCACTTGCTCATCAGCTAGACGAACAAGCTGGCATATTGTACCTTTACCTGTTATTTTGTTAATACAATTGTTAACACTAATCCCGTGTTCCTGTTTTTATTTGTGACCCCTTAAACAGGGTTACAACACTGGCGAATGAGAGATTCAAACTTACACCAAGGATTTGGGATTAAAACAACCCATGTCTTACAACACTGACGATGAAGGACTGAGCCATCATGGACAAACCCCAAACCAACCCAGTGTCTTACAAACACTGGCTGACTACGGAGTTTTCACTGAAAAACACCAACCAACTACATACAAAACTAGGCAAATGAATGAGTTTTTCATGGAAAAAAAAACTCAAATTCAATTTCACACAACACTGGTTATGTACGAACAAACTTTTCATTGGAGTATTAACTTAATTCAGTGCTATAACACTGACAAACAAAATTCGAACAAAGAATTTCAATTCAAATTTAGTGTTCACAAAACACTACCGCAAAAAGTCTTACTACAAGGAGACATTTCAAAGTCAATATTCCCAAAATATTGACAAGTGATTTCCAAAGAAAGCTTACAAGGAATATATCACAAAAGTTTTGTTTCTCTGTCGGAAGTACAGCGATTTTTGTCTCCCCCAAGTTAAAAAAAAATTTCTTTTTGTTCGACAAATAACATACACAACCAGGAGTGTTCATTTTTGTGTTGTTCCCGGGATTCCAGGAAAAAGAGACTAAAGGAAACTGTAAGTACGACAGTTTCCTTTCTCATTCAAATAAATATATTAAGGAAAAGATTTCTCAATATTTTTTTTTGTAAAAAAAAAAGTGTAAACCAAAGTACATACACGGATCTAAAGCGGGTAAATACAAAAGGAAAACTAATTACTGTTTTCCTCCACTCAGTTGTTAAAAAAAAACAAAAAATGTAAAAACCAAGATTTTTTTTTTGCCATACAGTATTGAAAACCTAGTTCAACCGAACACTCATAACACATACCCACTTTTACCTCTGTTTTAAAAAAAAGAAAAATGGAAGAATTAAAGGATATGTTTGCTCAATTTTTAAAGCTACAAATGAAACAGCAAAAAAAAAAAAAATGCAACAGCTCCAAAAAGAACAACAAAAATTTCAAATCAAACAACAAAAAAAATGGGACGAAACACCATCGCAGTTACTTGAAAAATGGGACGAAACACAATCGCAGTTACTTGACTGTCAGCAACGTTCAGAATAAATACAGCAACAAATTGAAGAACTACTCTCGCAAGTTTTAACAAATAATTCAAACACAGAAAATAATACCGCATTCTTGCAGGATTCTATTTGGAATGCAATAGACAATTTCTGTTATGTGCCAGATGAGGACAAAATGTTTGCTGCTTACTCTAGAAGGTATGAGGATTTCTTCAGTATAGATTGTGCAAATTGGACTGATCAGAAAAAATGTTCGCTTGTTACTACGTAAATTAGATACCATGGAACTTGATAAGTTTGTGGATTTTATTCTCCCAAGGAAAACTTCTGAGCTAACTTTTACTGACACGGTAAAACTCCTTACCAAACTTTTTAGTCCAAAAACTTCCCAATTCCACAAAAGGTGGAAATGTCTAAACCTTGTAAAAATGATGAGGAAGACTTCTCTACTTACACAGAGGTTGTTAATAAACACTGTGATGAATTCCGGTTATTAGGACTCAGTGCAGACAATTTCAAATGTTTAATATTTGCACAAGGGTTTACGTCAAGTAGAGACTCAGAAATCAGACGTTGTGTACTAAGCTGGAGAATGAACCAAACCTGACATTACAAATGCTGACAGAAGATTGTCAGAGAGTAGAGATCATAAAAAAGGATTCAAAAGACATTGAAACTGACATCACTCAGGTAAAGAAATTATCCAGACAACCAAAAACTTACTCAACGAACAAAATCAAGTACAGAAGAAATAATAATTACTCGAATCCTCATGCTCCTAAAGCAGGATTCATAAAAAGAAAAAATCCACCTAGCTTGTGTAACTGATGCGGAGGATTACATTGGGTTAAAGACTGTCCATATCTACCAAAAAAATGCTTAATATGTAAAAAAAATAGGACATAAATGTTCCCACTGTAGAAATAAAAATAAAATCAAAAGTCATGTACGCCAAACACGAACCTTTGAATATAATGAAGAAAGCCTACGAAAATATGACGTAGTTAAAATCCTAGGTAAAGAGATTAAGTTACAACTCGATTCAGGCTCAGACCTGTCAATCATTAATGTACATATTTGGAAAAGACTAAATAGACCCACTATGTGAAAATCATACAAAATAGCCAAATCCGTTAATGGCACAAAAATAAATTTTGAAGGAGAATTTATCACTAATATCACACTACTTGGTACTACGAAAAAACTAAAAGTCTATGTATTGAAGAACACAGAAAACCCATTTGGTACTGATTGGATACAGGAATTTAACTTGTGGGACCTGCCAATGTCTACCTTCTGTAAAAAAGTAGAATCACTTTCATCTGTGACAGAAAAACTGAAATCCAACCTAAAAAAAGATTTTGCAGAGGTGTTCGCACCTGGTCTAGGAAAATGCACTAAAATGGCCGCTAAACTAGAGTTGAAACCAAATATTCAACCGGTTTTTAAGAGAAAACGCAATGTTCCATTTGTGTCTCTAGAGAAAATTAATCAGGAATTAGATAGACTTGGTATTCTGTCAAAAATATAATATAGTCAGTGGGTCACTCCACCATCTATGTCAAAAAGAAATCTAAGGAAATCCGTGTATGTGCTGATTTCTCAACTGGTCTGAATGTATCACTTGAAGACTAACACTACCCTCTACCAAGCCCGGAGAAAGTATTTACTAAATTAAATGGTGGTAGGTTCTTCTCAAAAATTGACCTGAGTGATGCATATTTGCAGATCCTGGTCGAAAAAGAAAGTGCTAAGCGACTCTGTATAAACACCCACCGAGGTTTATACAGATACGAAAGGTTAGCATTTGGGGTCAAGGTCGCACCTGCCATTTTTCAGCAGGTCATGGACACTATGCTGGGCAGCCTTGACTTTACCATTGCATATCTTGATGATATTATTGTAGCAAGGAAAAACATTGAACAACATCAAGACCATATTCATGAAGTATTCAAGCGAATACAAGATTACGGTTTTAAGATCACAGAGAGCAAGTGTGATTCCTTTTTAGAAAAAAAGAAATATTTAGGCCATATCATAGACAAGAACGGTAGACAACTGGACCCTAATAGGGCCACGGCTATACGGGATATGCCGGCTCCCAGAAACACGACTTCACTTCATAGTTTTCTGGGACTCACCAATTATATCAAAACTTCATTCCAAATATGCATGAACTGTTTGCACCCTTAAATCAACTCTTGAAAAAGGATAAAACTTGAAGCTGGACTGCAGAATGCCAATTGGCATTTGAAAAAATGAAAAAAATTCTGATTTCAGAACATTTTCTTATGCATTTCGATCCAAAACTGAAAATAATAGTCGCTAGTGACACCAGTTCTTATGGATTAGGCGTATGTTTGCTCCACAAGATGCTAGATGGTTCTAAAAAAACAATAGCTCATGCGTCAAGGACACTGCTTCCAGCAGAGAAACAATACTCTCAAATTGAAAAAGAAGCTCTCGGCATTATCTATGCTATAACAAAATTTCATCGTTACCTTTAAAGCAGACATTTCACTTTACAGACAGACCATAAGCCGCTTTTGATCATCTTTGGGTCAAAGAAGGGACTACCCGTCTTTACTGCAAATTGACTGCTAAGATGGGCGGGATCATCTTATTAAATTATGATTTCAAGTTAGAATACCTCTTGTCTAAGCAGATTGCACATGCTGACGGACTCTCAAGATTGATACCAAAACAAAACGAGCCCCTCGAGGACTCAGTAATTGCCACATTATGCATTGACAGTAAAATAAAGACCATGGTAGGTAACACAATTAGAGAACTTCCGGTAACACTTCAAGAAATCAAATCCAAAGCAGTAAACAACAAGTTTATTAAAGCCACAAAGCAAAAACTAGCACAAAATAAATCTACCTCAGACATCTATTCAGAGAGCGATAACATTTTGCTATACAGTGAGAGAGTCATCATTCCAAAAACCTTACAAAAAAAGGATACTTAATGATTTTCACATGGGCCACCCAGGTACTAATCGAATGAAGAGCCTTATGCGCAGCTTTGTATACTGGTCGAATATGAACCAGGACATTACTAATATGGTAAAAGCATGCAAAGGTTGTGCCTTGGCAGCTAAGGCTCCACCCATTATCTGCAAACCCTGAAATGTCTGAACAACCGTGGTCCAGAATACATGTAGATTTTGCAGGACCACTGGAAGACTTTTACTATTTGATAGTGGTGGATAGCTTCTCTAAGTATCCAGAGGTTCTAAGATGTAGGGAAACCCACCACAGGAGTAATCATAAATTTCCTGCACGAGTTGTTCGCGAGATATAGTGTTGTTGACTGTCTTGCCAGTGATAATGGCACTCAGTTTACTTCAACTGATTTCAAAGATTTCTGCAAGACTTTTCAGATCAAACACTTCACAACACCACAATACCATCCCAGATCTAACAGACAAGTGGAGAGATTTGTGGCTACATTGAAAAGGGCTTTAAAAAAGACATACGGCTCACCTATGGCTCTACAATGTTTTCTACAAGTGTATAGGATCACTCCGAATCTTAACACATCATCAGCTTGATCTCCGGCAGAAGCCAAGTTTGGTCGAAAAATAAGATCAGTCTTCGACAAACTGTTGCTGGGACAAAGTAAGCAAAGTAAAACCTCTACATTACCAAACAAACATTATAATCCTGGAGATAAGGTTTATTTCAAAGGCTACAAAAATAATGTTTCTTTTTGGGAACTGGGAGACATTAAGGAAAGGATCGGCAACATGACCTATATAATCCAAATTTGTACATAAGAGGCACCTAAATCAGATACGCAAACATCTGACTGAGGACCAGAATGATATGCCTCAAGAAGATGTAGAGGCCAAAGAAACCGTCTACAACACTTTTGATATTGAACCCCCTCAAACTATGCCAGAGCCACATCGATCTGGAAGGAAGAGGAAATTTACAGATCTGCTCATGGTTAATCCTAAACGAAAGAAATACTAATACTCCTTCGGAGTAACAGCTTGGGAGGGGGTGTTGTGGCAGACCTACCCATTAACATAGTAATGGACTAACTCAACCTGCATAAATACCATGTGACTAGTGGTCACCTGGAGAGCACCAGTCTGGTATGAGTCAGACACTCATAGAGTGCTTATTGAACAGAGACTTTGATATCCAACACTAATTGCTCGTCAGCTAGACGAACAAGCTAGCATATTGTACCTTTACCCATTATTTTGTTAATACAATTGTTTACACTAATCCCGTGTTCCTGTTTTTATTTGTGACCCCTTAAACAGGATTACAACAGTTTTCTAGACATTCTCAAGTGTAATCTCCTTGGAAATCTCCCACATTTATTTATTTTCCCAATCTTCATTTTCTTACCAGTCAAGTCATAAAAATCTATTGTGTATACACCTAAATAAGGCCAGAGAGTTCATCAGATGAATACTAAGTAATCAAAACATTAAAAGTGTTATATATAATAATTCATTGAATAACAATAAGAGTTCAGGACTCCAGACAACAAATGATTGCATTGACTATCTTTTTTCACATTTTATGTATTAAATATAATGTCCAGTGTGTGTTTCATAACGGAATATACACAAAGGGGAAAAAATAAATGAAGTAAACAGATGTTAAAATTTCCATAGTACTTAAACTATTTACATTGTTGGGACTGTTGACCTCATCTTTGTTGCCATATTTACATTTTGTTCTGTTCTTCAGGTGATTGAAATTTTGAACTTCATTCACCAGGGTAGAATCTACATCACTAAATCCAACTCTATGGCTGAGATATGTAGATGATACCTTCATACTCTGGCCTCACCAGGAAGAGGCCCAGCTACTAGGGGCCCAGGTGAACTCAAAAACAACATCGATACAGTTCAAAATTGCAAAATTAAAGGACAACAAACTAGCATTCATGGATGTACTAATATCTCAAACACAGCATGGGTTCGAAATGTCTGTATATTACAAGATAACTTTCACTAGACGTAAACTTTAGCTCTCACCACCCATACAGTGTAAAGAAAGGGATTGTCCACTGCTGACAACATCGTGCAGAAGTCATAAGTGGCAACCCAGAGGTATATGAACAAGAAATGGTTAGTATAAGCAGTACCATACAATGTAACAACTACTCGGGGTACATGACAGCAGCTCTGACAAACTGGGATAAGAGTGAAAAAAGTAACAACACTTAAAAAACAGCCTTGGTCAGCATTACCCTATAATTTTTTTTAAAAATCATTTCAACCCAAGCAAGGCATTCCACTGCCACTATAGCACAGGGGGTTACATAGAGTGATTGGATATAGAAAATGTCAGAAGGAGGGTGATAGACGAGTAAGGAGGTACATAGGAAGAGTGTTTGAGAGAATGGGTGCGAGTTAGTATGTTAGGAGGTGTCTATTGACCTTACATTTAAACTCCTGGAGGTTGTAGCCGTCAGGGAAGCAAGTATGCGGAAGGGAATTCCACAGGCGGGAAGTGCAAGAAAAGAAGCTGTTGGAGTAGAAATTACGATTACATTCACCAGTTTCACTGTAAAAGGGTGGGACCTAGTTGCTAATCTAGTATCTCGTGCAAATTCGTACCTAGGGGGCACCAGTGATCTAAGTTCATTCTATTAGACGAAAATTCCACTCTTCTTACAAACCACTTCTTTGTGGAACTGACTCCAAAGTGGGTACTTTCTTGATCGTTATAATCTTAATCAGTTCAAGTTTAGTTAACTTTCACACATATCCTCATAAGCTGCAACTCTTACCTATTACTCTTAGCACTCACACAACAAACTCCTTCAGTAATCCCTTTATCCCAAACAGCTCTTGTGCTTTATATCAGGTAAACATGAGTAAAAAATTCAGAAGTACTAGCTGCACACACTGTACTTCCTCTCTTGTTGAATAATGGTTTTCTGTAACACACATTATCATCTAAAGCTTATATTTTTTTGTTATAAATCATCAGCTTATTATATTATCCCTACACAGCTAGCTCATTTCTCAAGATAACCTCTATTTATTAATCCCCCAAAAAAGGGTAATACATCTGGTCTCTTAGTCAGATTAAATACTTAAACTGAGTGAACAAGAAAGTCCCCACCACATCATACTCATTAATATTAAATTGTTTGCTCTTGTTTTCTTTTCTTTATCTATTTTAGTAATCCAATGTAGTATCTTGATCAAGATGACAAGTAAATTTAATTCATGGCTTTCCCACAGGCATCAAATGTATAAAAAATAACTACTCCAATTCTAACCTGGATTAGTTAATTTTCATTTTTTTTTATTGAGTTTATAGTTGGGACATTTTCTTGTGAAACTCTTTTGGTCATGTCCAGTCTCACAAGAGGCAAGCCATATTATTTCTCTGCCATCTTGGTAACACCTGATCTAAATTATGGACCTACACACGAGAAGTCCTTGCATGCTTTGCTCTACAAAGTAAGTCTCTTCCTTCACTACATCCCCAACTGATCTCCTGATTACACAAGTGGCAGGGAAATGGCGTCAGCCTTTGATGAATGCTTCTTCACAGAGGCAGAGGGGAATTGTCAATTTGTACTCTTTCTGTATCTAATCCTCTGTTATCTCCATCGTTTCCAGCATCATCATCTGCCATTTCCTCTTCTGATGTGGATGAACTGCCCCGAACTGCCAGACACTGTTCTAACAGTGTCTCCGATTCTGTTGTGTCATGAGTAAGAATAAATAACTCAACAACAGGAACAGGTTAATTGTTGTATTCCGTGAAAATAGTATTTACAAAGGTTATTAGTATCCAATACAAGAATAGAGGTTAATCGTCTCAATCATCGTAAGACGTAGTATGAGCAATGGGTACTTCTGGGTCATCACCGGAAGTCTACGACTGACTTGTCGATACGGCTGCTCAGCACACTCTCCTACGTAGATGCCACCATTCCTTTACATAGTAATGGAATAGTCCATTATAGCCGAATAGGCACGGGCGTCCCAACAGATTCACTCTCGGACAATGTAACACTTCCGCCATCTTCTTCCACAGCAGCTGATCTGTAACATTGGCAAAGATCTTTCACATGGTGGGGTACACTATTAACTAGAATGATGTGAGGGCTGATTATCTAATCAACTTGTCCTCTACTGAATTTAGTGGTACATTGATCATTTGGGGCTTTAACCCAGATTAGATCTCCCACTTGATATGGATTACCTATGATTTCAGGGGATGATGTTGTCACATATAACCCCTTCACACACTATTCATACCACTAAATTTCATTGAATGGTGTGGTCAATAGCGTCAAGTCATCCTTAGGCGTCACATTGTACCAGTACACAACTTCTTGAATAAAGTACTGTGTTCTGGATGCAATTTTTTTAATGGTGCGGTGACACCTTTCCACGATATCATTACCCTCTGGAACATACCCCCATTTGCCTGCAAGGGTCTGAAAGTTGTGGCTACCAAATGTGGGGTCATTGTCTGTCAGTATCTCGACCAGTGGTTTGCGCTCACAGAAGACAGATTTCAATTGTTGTATGACGGTCAATGCATCTTAGTGTACCAGTGGGCGCCATACAGTGAAAGGTGTTGGGCCTCAATCTGTCAATGTCAAAAAACGATGGCCATTGTAGTGGATTATGTCAATACCCAACCTAGACCAGTTACCATCCACTTTGAGCTTTCCTCTTCGCCAATGAACTGGGACTGGGGTTATCGTCTGGCACTCACCACAGGTTTGTATAGCTGACTTACCAACCGTTATCGAAGTTGAGGGGCAAACTCTTTGAATGAAGTAGGTTGGATGCCAAACGCCAGAATGTCCACTTTGTCGATGTATGGCACAGATAAGATCAGGCGTCAGTTGATCAGTTTTGACAGTACATAACAGAAGCAGGGAATCGGATCTTTGTCTCATCATGTCAAGCCACCTCTTTGACACTCTAGTTCATCTGCCAGATTTTGCTCTGACGGAATCAAGGTGGCATTGACCATCAAGCTGTATTTTTTGATCAGCTGCTTTAAGATTGCCAATCTCCTCTGCACTAAAATTTCAGTTGTGGCTTTGGTCTTTACTCTGGCTTTGCTCGTCAGGGTCAGTCAACCAGTGGTAAATACACAGAAAGTCTGTGTAGAGATGCACCACCTCAGCTTGCCACTGCAGCGCAGGATTAAGACTTTTCAGCGTGGCATCAAGTTCTACCAAATTTATAAGCTGAACATTGTCAGACAAAGCCAGCATGCATCATCTAAAATAGCACCATTTCCTTTCAATACCATGCCAGTTGCCGGGGAACTTGATTCTACCCAGGTTTAATTCTCCTCCAGCCATGCACCAGTCACCTTGGGTGGGGTCACCCTGGCACACTTTAGTCACCATTTTAGCCTGAGAGGAACGTCATTCACTGTGTTGTCCCATCCCTTCATGGCCATACTTGCTCATCTCTTCCTTAACTCCAGCTGCTGCACGGTGCCATCTACAGACAGGAAAGTGTCCTACCAACTTCCTGCAAATGGAAAATATGATACATCTCATTATTGTAGCTGGGAGTTCTGGAACTGCACTCCCTCATTTCCACTGCAGGGTGTTGTGCTCTCACCAGACTTCAAGGCCCAAGACTAGCTCCATCCATCAGATGCTTCGGGTCCTTGCTGGTCAAACCAAAAGACTCCTGTTTCGTCTTGACCTTATCTGCAGACATTATGTCCTCATTCACATATATATTGTCAACATAGGTTGATGTGGCTTTCATCATCTATTCATCTTGTGTCAGCATTGTCTTGATAATAGCTTTTATAATTAGCAATGCTACAATGAGGCCAAACCCCAAGCGTGTCAAGCAATATCTTTCTCTTTTGACAATTATAATTTGAAATGCCCAGTCACTTGTGAACACGTATCTGCAAATAGGCCATTCTCAGGTCAAGCAGTGCTACATTAACTCCCCGCTGATGCCACTCCCACAATTTGGCAGCACATACATCTGCATTTGCAGGGAAGGCATTCACATGTTGGTTTAGTTCTCTATAATCCATCACTGGCAATACTTTGTTTTTGTTGGGCTGTACAACAGCCATTAGTGGAATTAAACCCTTGGGAGGTCCAAGCTGCTCTTCTGGATACAGTATTAGCCAACCGTTAGAAATCCACATCTCTAACTCCACCCTGTATACAGCCCTGATTGTATTGGGCACTGAATGTGCCAGAATTGCATTGTGCAGCTGATCTGGTGTTTCATTAGTTGTTCATGCTAATTGGTTTGACCAGCCAATCAGAAACCAACCGATCATATAGTTGGGACATTCTCTCAAACCTCTTTTGGTCATGTCCAGTCTTATGAGAGACAAGCTATATTTTTTCTCTGCCATCTTGGCAACACCTCACCTAGATTATTGAGCTACACACGAGATAAGTTCTTGCACACTTTGATTTATGAGGTAAGTCTCTTCCTTCGCTACAGATTTATGCTTCCTTTAGATATCTGGTGTATATAGTAACTAGAAGTAAGGAACATGAGATATGCAAATTTGGAAAAAATGTCTACGACACTCCCTCCTAACCACAGACCAGATTAGACAAAAACATTAAAACTTACTTCCTCTTTAGACATCTCTCCTGTGGGGACATTGTCAATCACTATAGGGCTTTTTCCACCTTTGCCGCCAGACTTCTTTCCTTTCTTTCCTGTCTTCTTTTTGGGTGGCTGGAAGAAATAAATAAAATGACATTTTTTTTAATATCATAGAGAAATGTTTCAGGTGGCAGAACAATTAACTGAAGGATGATAACCTTCATTTTCACTTGGGCATTGTGGTGAATGTGTATAGGTACAGACACAAAAGAAATCCAGAGTTGCATACAGACATGTTTGTCAAAACTAGTCACATCTGGGTTTTCCCTATTGGCAACAGGGTAGCTTAGCATGTCTAGATATAGGCCCCTTTGCCACTTGTCCAGATCTGGGTCCTTGTCAGCTGTCTCATAGAGTGATGAAAAACTAACAGTCAGCAAGACTCAGGTTGTATGTCACCTGCAGTGCTGTGGTTTTTGAGGCAGTGTTGTTTTGTTTCTTCACGTTCTCCCCAACCTCAAAACAGGTATTTCATTAAAATTCATTTTATGCCTGGAGACATGTTGTAATAAGGTAGCAGTAGTCATCTTCACTTTTCAAAGACCTAAAGCTGAATAGAAAACATACATTTTATAAACAATTGCGGCTACAAGTAAGTAACATGTGGAAAAATATAAAATATTTTTCTTTTACTCAAACTCTACTGAAGATAATTTAGTCTTGAAGTGTTTGAATCACATTTATTCTGTAAATATGACACACTGCTAATCAGTAGTTGCCATGGTCCTAGTGGTTATTTTCACTTGTACCAATTCAAAACATTACTCACTAACTATTCATATGCAGCATATTGGCAAAAAATTCACCACTTCATGCAGCAAAATCTTCATTTTAAATCAATTGCCAAATTCAACATCATTACAAGATAACTTTAAAAATAACTCTACTAAACTACTATGGAATTCTTCACTATCATACTCTTCTTTGGTCTGCAAGCTGTACAACAAGTAATAATATATCTGTTGCTATTGCTACTATTTGGGTTAATATTCTCAGTTCTCAGTGTCACTAAGTGAATCCAATTTCTTTCACTCTTGTTCTGCAACCAATTCTATTTAGCCTGACACCATACAACCTGCTCAGCTACACCTTTCTGGAATCAGTTTGACTTCCTACAAAATAGTAACTAAATTAAAAAAAATGTCAACTTCAACATCCTCACAGCAAGTTAATCTAAACTGATGGTGATATTTTTGAAAAGATGATTTGGTTGTAAAATGGAAAAAGACTAAACCTATCAAAAATGATAACAGTGAGTAAGAGTATAATTGTGTTGCAACAAAGACTCTATGCTAGTTAACTACTAACTAATTGTCTCATTGTTAACAGTCAATTTACTAAAAGTCATTCAATCAAGTATCATTCAGGTGAAAGCATGTCTAAGAAATTTCAGGAAAAAGGTTGGTAGTATCTAATAATGTGAGGCAATCATGCTAAAACTTAAAATTTTTAATAAAATGGGAAGAAAAGATTATTCCAATTATAACTGTTTTATACAGGGTACAATGGGTAAATCGACAATGTTTTATATTTTTAATTTTGCGCATGCATGTTATTTAGTTTTGATTTTGTCAACTGTACTGTATAGTATGGTCAGCTGGGCAACATCTCTGAGAAAAAAGTACCATAATGTAATTCCTCGTTAATTTGTTCCATTGAGGCAGAAGGCACATTTCGCTTCTTTTTGAACACTGACTGGACTTTATCTTTTAGTTCAACTTTTGCCATCATCTTGGTACACCTGCCTAACCCACCAGAAAAAATTCCTTGATAGACTTCCGTCAGTTCTTTTTTCAGCTTTGGCATTTCAATTTTCAATTTTTTGGCAGTATGAATTTACAGGTAAGTCCCAAAGCTGGAATTATGTCATCCAGTCAGTGCTAAATAGGTTGTTAGTATTTTTCAGGACAAACAATTTTAATTTAAGAGTCTTCCCATTGAATGTTGTACTAACAATCAATTCTCCCTTAAATTTAATTTTTTCCCTGTGACAGATCTTGCAATCTTGCTAAATTTTATTAGGGTTGGCTTGCCCAATCTTTTCCATGTTTGCAAGTTTATTATTGTCAAATCAGACACCGAGTCTAATTTCCTGGTATTAGCACTATCCATTTCGTCCAACCTTGTATTTTTTATTCAGCTATTGATTCTATTTTTAGATCGGCAATGCAAGCTTTTGTGTCCAACTTGGTTACATATGTAACATTTCTTGTTCTGGAAAAACAATCTTTGTACCAGTATACGTCCCCACATCTGTAACATGGGTTAGGAGGCAAATTGTTTTGCTTTTTCTTTGTTTCATCAGTTTTAAAAAACTTTGTTTCTGTTTGCAGCATACTTTTTTAAAGTAAGCAATACATGATTCTTCAAAATTTTTAAAATCCTGTTTTAAACTGATGTACCTCGGACATTCTTCAACAATCTGCTGAAGAGTTATACTCAGCTCATTCTTCAACTTGTTTAGCATTCTTCACCTAATTTCTGCATCTTTTGTTGAAACTAGTCCTTGCACGAATATGAAGCATTTGAAGTTATTCGCACTTAGCTTTGCCAGTCTAAAATCATCATCGTGCTTGTTTACTACTGATGCAAAAGTGGTATAATCTTCCCATTTTTCCTAGTTAGAGATTAAGACATTTCCATCCTTTATGGAAAAGAGATGTCTCTGGGTCGCAAAGCTCCATGAGTAATTCCACTGCTTTAGTGAATTCCAACTTGCAAGTCTTCCATGGCAGAATGTAGTTTATGAATTTTGTATGCTCAGTTGTGCCAAAGAAATGACGTACTTTTTTCGAGTCACTTCAATTTTCACAATCTGTAGTATATATATATCCTCATATCTCCTAAAGTATGACACAAAATTTATGTCTTCATCAGGATAATATGAAAAATTCTCTATTGCGCTCCAAATGGTGTTTTGCAAAAAAGAAAATTCATTTTCGATGGAATTACTACAGCTTGTCAGTTCAAAAACTTGCTTTTGAAAATCAAGCTGTTTCTCTTGACTTTCCTTCTGGGTTTGCAAAAATAAATTTTCCATTTTTTTTCCTGTTGAGAGAGCAGTTCTTTTTGCCACTTCTCTTGCTGTGCATTCTGGTACTTTACAAGATCTAATAAAATACTTTTGAAATCCTCTGTGATAACTATGTCCCCCCACCCTGTTTCCCTTTTCTGGTTTTTTCCAGATGCTTTTCAAATGAAAAAAAAACTGTGATGAAAAAAAAATAAAAAAATTTCTCGTACTTCCACTGTTAAACAAATTGGCAATTTGAAAATATTTTTGTAAGTACAGAATCTAATTAAAGAAATGAAAGTGTGTAGCTTGATGTTACACATTGTAAATGATATTAAAAAGCGAAGCATCTGGTTTGGCTCCCACTCTTCAGGCCTCTATGAGAGATTTTAATCAGAATTAAAAAAAAAAAAAAGAAAGTGTGTCATGAAAATGAGGAGGATGAAAAAAAAAAGAAAAAATTGTGAATACAAGGAGCTAGAGGCTAATAATATCAAGCCTCCACAAGTCACGCTGTTTGCACAGTGCAGACTTTTGGGACCCGATATATAAAGCCTCCAGAACCTTCAGATGGAATGAAGAGTGAAATCGGGACACAACAGTGAACCGATCTACACTAAATTAGCTGCACACTTTTTATTCCTTATAAGGTGCTCGCAAATGGCGGAACTGTAGGTATTTGGAACAAGTCCATTTCAAAGCAGTGTGTGATTTCTTATTTTAGTTGGGACATGTTTTATTCTCATGTCAAGACGCTGAGTTGTTCTTATGTAGTCAACTCCGTAACTACATTTGGCAATTATACATAGTTCTTTTACAAAAACTCATTTGCCCATGTTTTAAGAAAGTTCCTTCTTAATCCTGGTGGTCTTTGCAAATCCTTGTTGCAAAATTGTTGTGGCCTGTTAGGGCCAGGAAGAAAAAACACAAAAAGAAGTTAGGTTGAACCAATATATTAGAATAACAGAACATATATACAAAATAAGAGTGTTATTAGTCAGCAGATAGAAGTGTCTATCCAAACTATCAAGTCTCACAAGTTAGTATTTATGACAGAGGAAGTGTTCATTCCAATGTAGATGTGTCCATAACACATTCTTATTTTTTTTTTTAGAAGCCTGTCTGATCTTGTGAATCAACTGAATTTGTGAATTCCTCTCCATCACTCAATGGTCATAAAAATATTATCTATATCTTTCCAGGAACGTGGTCTTTGAAATATGCCATCACTAACTCTTAGTCCTGACTAAAACCAGATGGTCTCTTTGTTTTTACCTCTCTGGCATACAAAAAAAATTTAATTTCCATTATTTTCCTATTTTCCTTTGCCTGGTCATCAGTATATCTTCAGTCTATCAAAAATTAGTTTTTTTCTGTCTTCTAGTTTGTTTTTTTTTAATTTACTTGTACATTTCCAATAGTGTCATATAATCACAAATGAGTTGTAAGAAGAAATTTTTGTGCCCACGTGGTATGGTAGATAGAAAAGTTGGTCAAATTTTTTTCTTCACTTGCTTAAAGTTTGAAAAAGTATCTAATGATGCATAGTTGGGTTTGATCGTGGTTTTGTGTTTGTTGCATCCAGAAGAAAACATCTCATCGGTCAGTTACTATTATGTTGCAGGATTCTATGTTGTACAGTGTTTAATAAGTCACCACTTTGTTGTGGGATCTCATACTATTAATATAAGTGCGTATGTTGTGTAGTAAATATTTATGGGCTCCTGAAACATATTCCACAAACATTATTGGCACACTCATGCAAGTCTGGGTAAAAGGAACTGACAGAAAACATGAAATTTAAAACTAAAATTTTTGCAGGAATAAGCATTTCCTTTAATTGAAGAGAAAAATAAGAAAAAAGAAAAAGAAAAAAAGAGTCAGGACAGAAGCATTGGCATCATATCAGTTGGGGGTATTCAGCCCAGTCGCAAAGATGTTGACCACCAAATCATTAACCTCCTAATTCTAATTCCATGGATATATATGTGTAATCCCACAAATTAACCCACCCATGTACACTAACTTATATCCATATACACATATGCGCACACATCCTCATACATACATACAAATGAGACAGTGTTGATGCTTGCACATACTTATAGACCTACATTTATTTATGCCCACATACAAATCTTGCGTTCATATACTCACATATTGAGTTTTCTTGTATAAATATCATATTGCTCTGGATAACATCCATTGAGCTCTCTATGTAGATATAACACTTATTATTTTATATTAATTTGATCTTGTTGGATTATCCTTGCCCTTAACGGACTGGACATCTATACCTGTGTGTGTGTATATATATATATATATATATATATATATATATATATATATATATATATATATAAGAAAAATTAAGGCAAACATTATTTCATGATAAATCGGAAGTATAGGCCTATTTCAGATGAACCATCATCAGCTTCTGTTTTTATTTTACAAAGGATTTTACACCTCTTCGAGAGTTATCCTACCACTGTATGCACAGGATACTCCTTTGGATTCTTCTATACCCACACTGCATGCTTATATATATATATATATGTATATATTAGGATCTTGAATAAGTTCTTGATGTTTTCCAACAGATGGCGTTCCCAGAACTGCATGTGTGTAGTTTCAGATGGTAATGAATTTATAAGAAAGTACTATAAGCAAGCTTGAAATTCAGGGTATATCATGTAATCAAAATGTAAACCACTTTGTTTCTTATAGTGTTAAATGTTGAATTTGTTATGGTGCTCTGTTTATTGCAATGGGCTCTTCCTCTGTCAATAAATACTAACCTACGTGACATCTGGGGACATAGATGTGAGGCAGTTGTGAGACAGTGAAAACACAGCATAACTATACAATTTGGATGTGCACTTCTATTTGCTGACTACTAACACTCTTATTTGTATATATGTTCTATTATTCTAATACACTGGTTGAACCTACCTTCTTGTGCCTGTGTCTTTCTTCCTGACCCTAATAGGCCACAACAACTTGGTGATGAAGATTCACCACAACAGAATTTCATACGAAAGAAAATGTATTAATGGGGAATTTTACTGCACTACTTTATTAAAAAAAATCTGCAGCTGAAGCACACAGAATTCTTGTTGAGACTTACAGTGATCAGGCTCTGTCAGAAACAACATACAGAGATTGGTTTAGACACTTCAAAAATAATGATTTTGATGTTGAAGCTAAAGAACACTTTGGCACACCGAAAATGTTTGAAGATGAAGAATTAGTGGCATTACTTCATGAAGACTCAGATTAGGTATAAACTGAATTTGCAGAATCATTAGGAGTTTATCGCATAACAGTTTTGAAATGTTTGAAAGTATTAATAATGATTCAGAAGCAAGGACATTCGGTAGCATATGAGTTGAAGCCGAGAGGCATCATATCTTGACCGGCAATGAAAAGTGGTATGATAACACTAAGCATAGAAGATTGTGAGGTAAGCCCGACCATGCATCAACATCAGCAGCAAAGTCGAATATCCATGGTCCAAAGCTTCTGCTCTGCATTTGGTTGGATCAGCTGAGTGTAGTTTAGCTGCTCAAATTGACTGAAACAATCACAGGAGATCACTTTTGACTACAATTGATGCATTTGAGCCGATCATTGAAGAAAAAACAGCTGCTATACTAGCAGAGACACGACAAAATGACTTTACAACATGACAACACTAGGCCACATGTCGCAAAACAGGTGAAAACCTACTTAGAAACGTTTAAATGGGAAGTCCTACCCCACCCGCTGTTTTCACCAGGCACTGCCCCGTCCAATTATCATTTGTAACGATCGATGGCA
Source organism: Ascarosepion bandense (assembly GCA_037127315.1). Classification (NCBI taxonomy): domain Eukaryota; kingdom Metazoa; phylum Mollusca; class Cephalopoda; order Sepiida; family Sepiidae; genus Ascarosepion; species Ascarosepion bandense. Next base: position 52,290 of record JBBBDQ010002353.1, read on the forward strand.
CTTGGTCTGGCTAAGCAACACTTCCATTCTGTAATTGGAATACGACTTACCGGCATGCTGGAAATAATGGGATGCCGGAAGAGAGGTAAATCAAGCCTCATATAGACAAGTGAAAGGCATTGTGGGTAGGTAGTTGGGGATTAAACTAAAGCAACCGCTCACCTGAAGAGAGTGAGATTATTTCTTTTCTTTTCAGAGCGGTGAGCGGGAAGAGAAGGAAGTGAAGAGTACATAAACGAGGAATTTAATGAGGAGTCAAGAACTGGGAAATCACAATCAAAGGCAGCTACCTCCAGACTAGAGAAAGGCGATACCTAAGGTTTTTAAATTTTACTAAGTTTTAAAATTAAATAAAAAATTTAAATTTTCTTGAAGTTTAGTTTTGCAAAGCTAATAAATAGATTTATATATTTTAATATTTAATTTCCAATTTGCAAAAAAAGTTTGCTGCTGTATTTCGAAACGAAACTAAAAAATTTATCGATTTGAAAGGAGTATTTTTTTATTTTTTTAAAGCCATTCACAATTCACATTCATACATATCATTCAGCACAACATAATTCTCTTTAAATATCTTTCAAATCATAAAATGATAAAAAAATACTTTCTTGAAATCGTTTTTTGAGTAAGATTTGCAGCTAATCATTAGTTGATTTTTAACGTTTCCGATTTGAAACAACTATTACTTTTTTTAGTAAAATTATTACTGAAAAAACTTTTTTTTAACACGTAGTTTGGTGTTTTGTTTTAAAAAAAATTTCCAAAAATTTATAAATCTATCCAATTAAACTTTAATTGGATAGATTTATAAATTTTTTTTTCTACTTGACAAGAGCGCCTTAAATAATTTTTTAACTACCCAGTATGGGTTGCCTCACTTTTGTTAGGTCCTTTGAGTAAATTCTCGCTGATTTTTCATGAAAAAAAGTAATGTTTTATTTTACAAAAATTAGAAGGAAACATTTTTCACTGAAAGTATAAGTATCGTCCATCACTTTTTCCCATTTTTCTGGCAGCATTTCGGGAGGCTAACCACAAGTCGACCCATTTTTTGGCATCTTCCTTTTAAATAATTTTTAGTTCATTCTTCTCCTCATATAACATTGTAGATGTATGGGTAGGATTCAGAGAATGTACGTAGAAAGAGCATGACGTTTTAATGATTATTGCATGAAAGAATAAAATGCGACGTCCATAAAAGAAAGGGGGAATAATGAAGAAATTGCTTGTCATATTCACAATCAAAGTGACAGGATAATGAAATTGAAAGCCACAATTCTTTCTCTAAACCACAATAAATAAATAGAACAGCATTTCAAATAATCAGATGTTTTTCAAAGCGTCAAGTAATTCAGAGAAAACTTCCAAAATACTTACTGATTTTTGTAAATAATAAATCAATAGATTTTTGTTTCGTTTCACTTTTACCGACTTTTCACCAAGAAACAGTAAACACTAAAACAGTCTTAAAATAACAAACAAAAGGACAAATTCAAAAATACTTTAATGCTTACCATTTCTTAATATTTGGCACAAATTTATCCACAGAACAACACGTGTAAACTCTCTTAAAAAACGATGGCGGGGGAACTAAAAAGAACAACTCCTGAATAAAGTTCCAAATATTTTTCTCGTAAGTTTTCTTCTTTTTTTTTTTTTTTTGCTGTTGTTAGCAACAGTCGTGCAGCACATTTTTACGGCAGTGTCGTTAACAATATACTTTTATATTCAATAGTTTATAGTAGTTTTGTTAAAAATGAATATTTTATATTGTTTTTTTTTGTTTTTTTTTATTAATTTACTTTAAGAATAAATATTATAGGTCCGATGTCAGTTTTTTAGTAGCTGTCCGTATTTCAACAATTAAAAGAACTGCCGTCAAGCGGAACATAACGCTTAATTTTTTTAAGCTAGTGTTGTCTCGACGAAAAACGATAGAAGCAAAAAACTGTTTCCGAGAAACCAAAATTACTATTATTTTGATTATTTTCTTCAACGAAACTTCCTTTTAAATGCTTTAAAAAGTAAAGATAGAAGCATTTTTTGACTTCTAACTTCTTGAGTATAATTAATAAAAAAAACTAAAATAGAGAATTTTCAAAGTTTTCTTTTAAATTAGTGGTAAAATAGAATGTTGTTTATTATTATTATTGTTATTATTTATTTACTCTCAGTCTTCTAACAAGAAATGATTGTGTACAAATGGTGTACTGTACTCAGCGCAACAGAAAAACAAGTAGTGTAGCAGACGAAAAATTAAGTAAGTACTGATGTTCATGACGAAGCTGTGAAGAGCCATCATCGCTTACACCCTAAAGGCCCAAGGCACATCAATTGTGACTTCAGCTTGGATTTTACTCACACCTTTTTGGATTCCAGAGGTGTGAGTTTAAAATCCTCGTTTAAAGTTTTTTTTGTTTTTTTTTACTTAGTTGTCAAATAAAAAATAAAAAAAATCATCCATTTAATGATAATTGAATGAATACACTTTCAATAAAAATAAACCATCAGTAATCGCAATTTTTGTAATGATAGGCATCAGTTTGAGTTATGGATTTTAGGATTTATTTTGGTTTGAGTAACTCATCCTTGGACCTTTCCGGATAAATTAAAAAATATAATACCACACAGGTAAAGTAAAGATTCATTTTAAATTTAATTTTTTTTTTTTTTTACCCCAAATAAAGGTATGAAAGTTGGTTATTATTTTTTTTTTAAATAAATTTCAGTAATTGATGTTTCTTGCATATTTTTGTGTTCTATTAGCGACGGACTTCTTAAAAAGAAAAAAAACTAAAAACTCATTTTAAATAATTTAAATGTCTTTGAAGAAAAATTAATTTTTGTATGTAGTAATCAATTTTTTGACATATTTTTTTGTCATTACACCGCCATGGTATATGAAAAATGTAAACAACAAATTTAATTTGTCCTCGAGATTTTTGTTTCATAAACTAAATAAGAAATTAATTAAAAGTCTAAAAGAATTGCTAACGTTTGGCTTGAAAACAGTGCAAATAATAAAAAAAAAAAATCGTTTATTTGCTGTCAACAACAGTAGTCTTTCTTGTAGTGATACCGAGCAAGCGAGAGACCGGATTTTTGTTCTCAGAGGTCCAGAAAGCAAATGACGAAAACTGGTCTTTGCGCATCTGTATAATTATATTCGCTACTATTCAGTACAAACATATTTCCTTTCAAGAACTCTTATATCATGAATATTTAGTCAATATCTTTAATATCTAAGAGAGAACTCTTTTCATGACATACATTCACAAATTATTCAGTTCTGTAACCTTACTTAATACAATGTTGTTATATTCGTTACATTGTGCTTTGAGTTATTTTATTTATAATTGTGGTGGTTTGGACAACCAACCTTTTCTTCACTGTTGAAATCACTACCCCGACAGTCAGTCTACTACATATTGGTACCCAAGTTGTCCAGACCACAACAGGAAGCCCAGAATTAAATCCGGATGTGAATTCCCAAATGACTTGTTCGGAGCCCCGAAAAGGAAATAAAAGGACGACACAAGAAAACAATTGCCAGTAGAAAAAATACGAGCATAATTAACACGTCACTTGACACATGTCAAGCGATCGTGTTATGGTTGCCTCTCCTTTCTCTCTCATCTTCTTCACTGTGCCACTTAATAACTGACCAGTACCCTAAGGACTGAGTGGAGACTTCAAAAACACTCCTAACAAACAAATGCTCACATACGCACAAACTCTTTTCAGCAATTACTGTTATGAATATTTTTAACGACCTTTGTACCAACCAAGAGAAACTACTTTCATTTGTAAAAAAAAAAAACCTTAACTGATATATATATATATATATATATATATATATATATATATATATATAAATGTTGTTTCTATACACAATTTGATTTTCTTGTTTTATATCCCTCTTATAGTGGGCTATCTACTAACAAGGCCAAATTCACTTAATCTGTTTCAACACACAAATGCACTTCACTATAACGGATAACCCACTATAAATTGGTGACCGCGGCATGATTTCAACACATATGTATATATATATATATATATATATATATACACACACACAAAAAATAAAATTTGGGACTTTCAGCAAATTTAGAATATTTCTTTTTTACACAAACTAAACATGGCAATTGACGCTGAAGAAACTTTAATAAATCAAAACCAACCAATCAAAGCTGTTGCGATAAAACCACCAAACTTCCTTGAATCAAATGTATTAGCTTGGTTTAGAATTATGGAGGCGCAATTTAATATTGCAAATATAAGACAGCCCAGTCAAAAATTTTACAACATTTTGGCAGCACTTCCCGTGGACATAGTAGGAAATATACAGTCAAGTATACTGCAATCAAAAGACTATGACGCACTAAAAGAAGTAGTGATGGGCACTTACGAAAGAACAAAACCAGAGATGCTGGACAAATTAATGTCGTCATCAACAGTAACGGATTGTCCCGCAGTATACCTGAATGAGCTCATGTCATTAGCAAGTCGAATTGTCATAGGGGATGATATCGTACGTCACAAATTTATTCTACTCACTCTATTAAACCAGTAGAAGCTGTGCAAGTCGATTTAGACACAGATCGTCTTGGAAAAATGGCGAACGACTTATTATTATATTAGGTTGTCCCAAAAGTTCGTAAACACTTGCAAAAAATTAAAATTTTACTCGCCAAGTAATCTAAGGTTACCAGAAGACACTTACAAAAAATTGAAATTTTACTCGCAAAAACAACAAAAATTATTGCTCAAAATAAAGACCATCATTTTTCAAAACTTTCTGCCATTGATCTGCAAGTTTTCAGAATCAAAGAATTCTTGACACGCTTCCTTGACTTCATCAAACAAGACGAATCGGCGGCCCTTCAGAAAGTGTTGCATTGAGCGGAAAAGGCCGTAATCAGATGAAGCACAGTCAAGACTGTAGGTTGGATGTAGCAGAACCTCAACGCTGTCCAGCTCTTCAAACTTGTCTTTGGTCTTCCTGGCGGTGTGTGGCTTGACATTGTCCTGCTGCATCAACGCGCACTTTCGGTTGATCAGAGTCGGGTACTTTTGCTTCAACTTTTTTGTAGACCCGCTCAAGTTGCTGACAGTAAAGTTTGGCACTGATGGCACGACCATTCTGAACCAACTCAAAATGCATGATTCCTTCAAAATTCCACCAAACGCACAACATGAGTTTCTTGCCGAATCGATCTTGCTTTGGAATTGACTGTGTCTCTTGCCCTTTCTGAACCCATTGCTTGTCACGATTGTGCTGGACCAGATAGACCCATTTCTTGTCGAATGTCACAATGCGCTTCCAAAAACGCTTGTCCAATGGATTGCTGAGCAATTGATGGCAAATTTCAACTCATCTGTTGGCTTGTGCTTCGGTGAGTTCGTTCGGATCTTGGCGCGGCTTTTTGTGAACAAAATCAAGTTGCTTCAAATATCGGTGAATTGTCAATTTGCCAACTCCAAGCTCATCAGCCAATTCTCGAGTGCTTGATGAAGGTGCAATGTCCAACACGGTTTGCAAGTTCCATCATCCAACTTTAACAGCCGTCTCGAATGAGGCTTATCTTCAAGACTCATGTCGCCAGAATCAAAACGCTTGTACCACTTTGAGATCGCCGCATATGCAATTGTTCCTTCACCTTCGGCATCACAAATCTCTTCTGCACTTTTTCTGGTTGAAGACCTTGCTTCCAGCAGTAACAAATCAAAACTTGCAGCTCAATTTTATCAATTGCCATCTGGAGTACAAAGGTGAAGATCACTATAACAATATAAACGCAAAATTGCATAAAAATTCAATTTTTCGCAAGTGTTTACAAACTTTTGGGACAACCTAATATTTTAATACACAAGACTCTGCATATATTTGACATATTTCGGGGAAGCAAAAGGATGAACAACAAAATAAAGATGAAATTAAAAGAATACATGGCTGTTTCCACAGTGAAAATAAGTTCCCTACCAGTGTTCGCCCTTTTAACAAGTACCAAAAACCTAAAATCTGCCGAGCGCATTTATATTTTGCAGAACGTTCAAAATTTTGTAAACCATGGTGCAGATGGCCAAATAAACAGAATGTTCAAATGCAACCAGCTCTCGCCCAACTTCACCAGTTCCTTGTGAGATTTCAGAAAACTAACTAGGCGAGAGGTGTTAGCTTTCATTTCCTCACCGCTTCTCTTTGTAGCCACATAGGAGCTCAAAGTTTAGATTTTATGGTGGATACAGGAGCTGCCGTATCAATACTTCCAAAGATATTTAAATGGAGCTGTAATATACCCAACCAATATCTCTTTAGTGTCTGCGAATGATCAAAAGATTGAATGCTCAGAACAAACAGTACTGAATCTCACACTACAGAACCTCAAACAGGAATTTACCTGGACATTTATAATAGCCGAAACTGCTCAGCCACTCCTAGGATACAATTTCCTAAAACATTTTGGGTTAACGGTGGACTGCAAGAACAACAAACTAATTTATAAAATGACTAATAGACAATCTAATGCACATCCATCATCTATTATCATGAATATAGATTTAGTACCGAATAAAGATGCTAACAAAATGGTACGAACAAACTTAATTTCTCCTCATCGCGACATGAATGCAGCAAAACCAAAGATATTCCACAGAATAGAAACTCATAGCAATTCTCCTACCTTCTCCAAAGCCAGACAATTATCAGCTCATAGATGTGAAATTGCAAAAGAGGAATTCAAGAAACTCCTAAAGGCAGAAATAATTTCCCCTTCAAACTCAGAATGGAGTTCAGCCTTACACATGGTACCGAAGTCAGAGAGCACATATAGACCTGTTGGTGATTACAGACATTTAAATACCATAACAAAAGTTGATTGATATCAGGTTCCAAATATAAATTCCTTGTCTTCAAAGCTTCATAATAAGAAATTCTTTTCAAAGATAGACCTGTCGTCTGCTTATCATAAGATACCAGTTTACCCAGAGGATGTCTGCAAGACAACCGTCTCTACCTCTTTTGGGTTATTTGAATACAACTATATGCCTTTCGACTACGGAACACATCACGTACTTTTCAGAGAATGATGGACAATAACTTTCTCGATACTGATTATACCTTTGTATATATGGACGATATCCTTATATTCTCAGAAGATGAAGAAACTCCTTCCAAGCACTTTCTAGTACTATAAAAACTGAGTACGATTTTAAAATTTGTCTCTCCAAATACATATTTAGTGCTAATGAGTTAGATCTTTTAGGATTTCACATTTCTGCTAATGGTCTCAAACCCAGTGCTAAAAAGTTGAATGAATTAAGTGAATTTCCTCAACCAAACGATTCTAAACCAATATGCCGATTCCTTGGAATGGCAAATCTTTACAGGAAACTTGTGCCAAATTTCAGCAATATCATATTACCTCTCACAGAAAAAATACGTTTAAACCAAAATTCAAAATCTTTAACCTTAACAAAGGAAGAAATTGAATCTTTCGAAAATATAAAAAACTCTTTATTTAATGTAACTGTTTTGGCTTTCCCCAGCTCAGAAGCTAACAACTATCAACTTGTAACAGACAGTTTGAATTATGTAGGTGGGTGCAGCACTTCACCAAATGATTGATAATCAACCCATCCCCATAAGTTTCTTTTCAAAGAAATTATCCCAAACCCAACAAAAATATTCCACTTTTGACAGAGAACTACTAGTTGCCTATCTAGAAGTACTCCATTTTAAATATTTAATAGAAGGCAGAAATGTAATGTTACTGACAGATCACAAACCACTTTGCAGTGTTTTTAAAAGCTAATCTTCCTTAAAATCAGATAGACAACAGCGTCACCTCTGTTTTATCAGCAAATATGTGAATGACATTTCACATATAAGAGGCTCACAAAATATAGGAGCTGATTGTTTATCACGATCTGTCAATGTGATCACTATTGATGTATGTGACTTACAAGAAATAATGAAACACCAAGCTACTGACAATTAAATTCAGGCATTCAAAGATCAACTGAAACCATACACAATAAATAAAAATGAAACCATATTATGTGACACAACATTACCTTTTCCATGACCTTTTGTGACAGAGAAGCTCAGAAAATCGGTATTTGACATTCTGCATAATCTATCACATCCAGGAATAACATCTTCAAGAAAAAGAATAAGATCCAGATACTATTGGCTGAAGATATACAAGACAATAAAAACATGGTACACAGAATGCCAGCATTGCCAACAAGCAAAAATAATAAACACACAAAGAGTAAAGTAAATCCATTTAAATTACCTCCCAGTCATTTTGAAACAGTGCATGTAGATATTGTCAGTCCCTTACCATCAGTAAAGAACCAAACTGACTCTTATTTTTCATCATACCAATATTTATTAACATGCATTGATAGAAATATGAGGTGGATAGAAGCATGCCCAATAACAGAAAATATGGCAAAATCAATATCAATGGCTTTTTTCTATCTGTGGATCTTCCAATTCAGGGTTCCACTTCATGTCGTTACAGACAGAGGAAGCCAATTTGAATCTGAATTATTCACAGAACTATAAAAAATAATAGGTTTCCACAGATTATGAACAACGGCGTACCATATGCAAACAAATGGATTAGTTGAGTGAGCACACAGAACTCTAAAAATGGCTATTATAGCCAGGAAAGAATCATGTTTATCAGCTCTACCTATCGTCCTTCTGGGATAACACCTAACGAATCGAACTATTCTTCATTTACTGCAGTAACAGGGAGTCATGCACAAGTTCCCCAATTATTAATCGACTCTACCAAGAGCGAGAATAGTGAAATAACAAACTTGCATGTTAAAATTCTAGCTGACAAAATGCAAAAATTTGACATGGACAAATTATTCAGGGGACACCTGCATTCAATAGCTAATTCCTATATTCCAAAAGACTTACAAACATGTAAAAGTATCTGGCTAAGAACAGACAGAGTAAGAAAGCCTATCGAATCAAGACCGGATTTGGATAACTCCCTATCTTGTCCTGAGGAAATTAATGATGACAAACCAGAAACTAGAACAAAGTCCCGTAGAACGGTTAAATGGAAGAAAGAAAACACATATTTTTATTACTAACAAAAAAAAAACAAAATAAAAACAACAACTCCGTTTACTGGGGCAGAAGTTATATGTGGTGATACTGAGCAAAAACAATCATCAAATCTTTTTAAAATGATAAACTTAAACATAATTCTTTAAATGATAAGCGCTGAAAATTTAATTTAATTTTTTTTCATGACATTTGAAAAATTTTATTTTTAGATGATTTTTTAAAAAAATTTATGGGATCACGTGTATTTCCACACAGTTCACCCATATTACCCACTCACATATGTACATACATATTCATACTTTACTCCTGTCTCTTGTGTCTTTTTCATTCACGAAACATGCGACCATCACGAGTATTCTTATGTGTTCCTGCGTTTTCCCAGGGACTTATAAAAAAGTGGGTATGCACGTGTTACAGGACCGCAGTTCGAGTTCCAAGCAAGGAGTTGGCAGTTTCAGCTGCCCAAGATAGCGCCAAACTGTCCCTCAATCTTACCTAATTTGCTCTCACACACCTGCACTAATTGTAGGATGCAATTAGCTGCCATTTCTTTCTTAAACTCATGTGTGCACAAATCTCTCACATCTTCCAGTCGGAACTTTCATCGACTCGACATCAGTATGTGCATTGCATTCTTTCCTTCTTTCAGAAACATTAATCTCAACTGACTTTTCGTCATGTTTCTTAACGTTATAAGGGAAACAACTTTCCTTCTAATATTTGCATGCTTAATCTCAACTATGTAAACTTATCATTAATACAATTCATTGTTTGTTTTATTCAAGCATCATTGTTGTCTTATTTCCAACTTCAATTACACGAGAACAATTTGCAAATATAAATCATAAAGGACCTAAATCCTCTACAAATTTATAGTAACTAATTATCTCCCCTGAGTTGTAACTCTAAATTCAATCTCCATTAACAACAAATTAATATATACACAAATTTAATGTTTTTTTTTTCTGAACTGTGTTTAATATACTTCGTACATTATAGATACTACCAGGCTAATCCAGTGTAGTTATTAAAAAAAAATTATTTTAATATGCTGTTGACAGTTTTACAAAGAAAATTGAAGTGATTATTACTGATTGTTAAAATTTTTAACAATCAGTAATAATAACTTTTAACTTAAAAGTTATTTATTGTGTCGTGTCTACCAATATATATGAGTGACTTCGGTGGTATCTTACATCTGCACATATATTTAATCAAGCATTTAAAGAAAAATGGCTAAAGAGAAATCAGAAGAACTTAAATGAAGATTTCATTTTCTAAAAAGAGAACTTTCTAAGAAAGTGTAGAAATGTATTACATGCCTTCTCTTTGACCCTAAAAAGTAAAGCAAATGGATGGAACATTTTAGTTGATTGTTGAATAATATAGGATTTGTATCCTATATACTTCTTTCTACTGTTTATCTTTTTGTTTTTGTTTTTTTATTAGTTGCTGTATATAGTTATATACAATTTTAATGTCTGTTTTTATGGTATTAAGTTTTGTCTAAATCTAAGTTAAGAACTAACCACTAAAATTGACCAGCTAAAGAGTGAATTTCAGTCTCTTTGTATTTGTTAATATTTGTTTTTCTTAGTATCTTGCCTTGATTGATGAACATAGCTGTGCCAGTTCTAACACTGTTCACCAAAAGAGACTGCAATTCCTATTATCTAACAAATTTGGCAGATTTTTTGATTCAGATAAAAAAAGTTTTTTTAATTTATCTTGATGACAATTTTCTCCTATGGAAATAATGTACTGTCACATGGCTTGGAATTTTCTATTTCACCATTGACTGTTAAAAAGGAAGAAATTTTTTATGAGTTTGAGGTGCTGATTACTCAGTTTTCCAGGCTCTCATCATTATCTTAAAGTAAATTTAGAACACAAAATGCAAGACTTAATGACCTGATCTATGCTTTTGCTGGTACATCTATTGATTGTACTGAATTCAATTAACAATGTGAACAATTTTGCATCATGACAAATCTGTTGTTATTAATAGACCCAATAAAGATGCAATGGTAGTGGATTATGATGTCTGTGTTAACAAAATTATGACTGTTTTGGAAAACAGTCAGAAATGTGTGCAATTAGACCAAATGTCATGTATGACAAGACCAAGGCTATTGAGTTGAAATTTCAGAACCACTTTCTTAAGTCAGTTAAGAACAAGGATATTTCAGTGGACATGTATAAGGCCATCAGTTATGTTGGTTCTGTACAGTCCAAGCAATATAGTTTGCCATAGGCCCACAAGGACAGTGTCCCATTAAGGCCCATTCTTTCTATGGTGGGTTCAGTGCAACATAAATTGGCCAAATATTTGGCTAATGTATTACAACTGGTGCTCGAGATCTATTCAGTTTATTACATTAAGGATTTGTTTACTTTTGTTGCTTCTATCAGAATTGTCATTTTGACTCTGATAATAAATTTATGCACTTGTTTGATATTTGCATTCTTTTCACAAGTGTCCCATTGAAGGAAACAATTGATATTTGTGCTGCTGTCTTGTACTGAGGTCATTTTTCTGCCCCTTCAATTTTGGGGGCTGCCTTCATTGAGTTTGCCATATAGTCTGGAATTTAGTTTTAATAGTATGGCATATAGACAAATTGACTAGACTGCTATGAGTAGTTCTCTAAGCCTGGCTCTTGTTAACATTTTTGTTAGATTTCATGAGCAGGGGCTCTTGGCTCATATTCTAAACCCATTATGTTATGACAGATATGTGGATGATATGTTTTGTATCTTTGATAGTGATGAACAATCAAATGTGTTTCATGGCTTGCTTAATGATTTAGATCTAGCTCTAAGATGCACATATGAAAAGAAAAACAATATGGTAGTGCCTTTTCTTGGCATATTGGTGCACAGGTCAGATATTTTCTCTTACTTCTGTGTACTGTAAGTCTATCATCACTGGACTCAGTTATTTCCAATTATAAGTGTCAGTGCAAAGCTGCAAAAACAGTGTGATGGGTAAATTGTTGCCATTTTATATTTTTTATTTTGTGTGTTAGCAATCTTGTTTTTTATTTTGTTGACTGCACAGTATAGTAGGGTCAGTTGGGCACCATCTGTAAAAAAAACAGAACCATGACACATTTGGAAACGGCATGACGAACTGCTTGATATTCACATTGGAAGCTCCAATACAAACATTTCAGAGTGTTTGGATGTCAATCTGAGGACAGTGCAGATGATTCAGAAAGAGTTGAATAAGTCTTATGGGAATTAACATGTGACAAATTTCCGATGTAAATTAAGATATATAGTCCAGTTGGTAGATATTGCTACTTGATTATTTCAAAATTCATGTGTAAATCATAAGGGGTTTATTGTATGTAAAATGGTGAATTTTTGGCCTTTGAATGTCTAAAATGCTGTATATACAAATAAATTGCAACTGTTGAGTATTATTCAATTTTATGGAGAAAAAGGAAATCAGTTTGCATACATCATTTTGCTCTTGATCTAAAACTGAACTGATAACATTAGAAGACACATCAGTAATCAGTGTTAGTGTTGAGTAATTGATTTTACTAATATATAAAATTTCTGTGAAGTCCGTTAACTACCTTTCATAACGCAAAAAAGTGTTAAGGCATCACCTCCAAAGGTTATCTTTGCATTTTTTTTCTGTTTTTGAAGCAGATTTGTTAGTAGAGTCAAAACGTAGGTGCAACATTGAATAAATCTTTGGTAATAGTTAATTAGACTGATGAATCTTTGGAATTGCCACAACAATGTTGGTTGAAAGAACTTTTTCTGGAACAAGTGTAATACCATGTCTATCTAAAACGTAACCCAAGAAAGTTAGTTTTGAAGCTGCAAAGTTGCATTTGTTTATATTAATTTTCAGGACAAAATGTTCCAGTCTTTTGAACACTTGACTTTAATGTTCACAGTACTCTTTAAAATCATGGCTAGCAAAGAGAACATCATCTATGTAAATAAAGGCAAAAGGTAATTCTCTTGGGACTTCATTTATCAATTTCAGAAAAGTTTGAGCAGCATTACATAACTCTAATGCCATTGTCATAAATTTATAAAGCCTGAATGGAGTAGTAATCATTGTTTTTTCTATGTCATCTGGAATTTGGTAATATGCTTTAACCAAATCCAGTTTTGTGAATATTTTGATTTTTTGTAAACCCATAGTGAAATCATCTGTGTGAGTGATGAGTATTTATCCAGAACTGTTTTTGCATTAATATTCCAGAAATCTCTTCAAGGTCACTAAGCGCCAGTATCTGGCTCCAGAAACATATGTAATAGAGAAGAATATGAGCTTTGTGAAGTGTGTATAATGCCTAGTTGTAGTATATTGTGAAACTCATCCGTTGTTATTTTATATTTACAGTCTGTGTATGATGAATAGGTTGGAGGTCCAGTTATTTTTATATAAATATTTTGCAAAGTTATGAATGTTGTCCATGTGTTTGAAAGCAGTGTTAAAAGTATGGAATTTCTCTATCAACTGCTGTAAGGCAATATCTGTTGAGATGTACAGAGAAGCGATTCCTTTTATTGTCAACTTTGTATCATTGTCAATAAGGGAGTGGGTGAAAGCTGGAAATGGGATACAAAATATGCAGCAAGGATAGGATTTTTTATTTGGATTTGTATAAAGATCCAAGGAAAAGAACATTGCAAATACAAATTTACTGTTAGGGATTTTTCTCCATATGTTTGGACTTTATATCAGTATTCTGTCTGGAGAGTATATGTTGATAGGGTAAATTTCTGTTTCAGGTCAAGTAGAATAATACTGATTTGTGATTCAATGTTGACTAAGAATAGACATTCAGTGTTGTCATCCCAGATATAGAATAGATGGCTTTTGCTAGTCTTGTTGCAGATGGTATATTAGCCTGCAAACAAATATTGAATGACTGAAGACAAAAAAACAAATCAAAAACTTGAGTAAAAATATATTGTCAAGTTTATTTTTGTTAAAGAAAATGCATAAACACAAAAAAATGTTACAATTCACTAGGCAAAAGATAATTCTGCAGGCTGATACCAAGGGTGAAAATAGCGTTGTCCTGAAAAGGACAGTTTTGTGGTTGCTGAAGAGAGTTGTTCAGAAAAGTTTATTGCATATCGTTGCCACTGACAAAGATGGCTGAAGAAGGAAGTCTGTTGGAGTGGCAAGGGTTGGAGGTCTATTAATGATGGCTGGAGCAAAAGGAGCTGAAGATGATGATGGCTGGCTAGCTAGCTGGAACTGCTGCTGATGGCTGTAGCCATGGGTCAGTTAGCTGTCTGCTGTTGCTGGAACAGATACCTAGCCATCTGGACTGTGGGACACTTGAATATTTACCAATGCCTCCTCCTCACTGGGTCAAGATGCCACAGAAGCACTGTAGAGAGCTGAGCAAGTACATTCAATCCAGTGGTCAAAATTTACCCAGCCCCCACATAAGTGGGAATGGGCACTTAGTTTTTATTTGCTGGTCGGTATTGTGGAGACACTATTGAATAGGTGAAGAGGCTCATCCCTTGTTCCCTGTTTAGGATGTGGTTTCTGGCTTTCTCTTTTCCAATCTTTTCACTCTTACGTAGCCCACTGCACATCAGTAGCATTACCACCTTGCTCGGGGTGATATGATTAAAAAAAAAAAATTTATCCATGTCTCCCCATTGAGGTAGGATACATCACAAGTTCAAGCTTAACATGAGTAACCTGAGTGCATACACTCTGGTCAGACACAAATATTCCCCAAGCACAGCGTAACCATTGGTTGTGCTGGCCTCGGTTATGATCACTGATCCCTCTCTCAAGTGCAATGAGAGGGTTCAGCCTTTGGTAATTGTACTCCAAGGCTGGGCCTCTGGCAGTATAATTTTTAATGCATTTACCCATGCCTACCACTGGAGCTGGATGCAACACAAGAGGGGTCCTGAGCGTATACTCATGGCCCAATGACCAAAACTTACCCAACCCCTGCACATGCAGGGATTGAGCACAAAGCTGGTCTTTGGTGTGGTGGCACTTTGGTATTTTCTCATGCTCTTCTACAGAGTTGGGATGTAACACAAAGTCCATTATTCAATGTGGGAATCCAAGTGTGAACACCGAGCCAAGGGTAAAAATTTTCCCAGTTTCCACATACACAGAGATTGATCACTAAGCTTTTCTTAGCTTGTATTTGGCATGGTGACACTTGTGTATTTACACATGCTCTCCCGCTACTGGAGCGGGATGCAATACAAGGTTAGTTTTGTAACATAGGGATCTGAGTGCGTATACTCAGGCCAAGATTAAAATTTACCTGACCCCTGCATATGCGTGATTGGGTACTTAGCTTGTCCGGGAAGTGGAGATGCTTAGGTATGTTGATTATTTAAAAACCATCAGCAAATTTATGTTACTAGATGTTTACCCTCTAATTCACACTGATGACATGATTGACAAAATAGTTAAATATGGGAGGTACAGCACTCTCTATCTATGAAGCATTTATCACCAAGTATCTATTAAACCCTGTGATAGACCATATAGAGCTTTTGAAGCTAAAAACTACCTGTATCTCTTTTACAGGAAAAATAATTGAGAAAGAGAAACTCAAAGGTGCATTTATCTACATTGACAATGTGACAGTAAGGGCCTGTACAAATGCAGCAAAACCTTAAAACAATTCAAGATAGACATAAAAAAATGTATTTTCTCTGAAGATACATATAACTATGACTGAGAAGATAAAAAATAAAAATTAAATCTAAACAAAAACCAAATAAATGAACAAAAGGAAAAGGAAATTAAATCAATTTAATGCAACCTTTTATCAAGTAAGTCCTTTGTAAAAAGAAAAAACACAATCCAATTAAACGAACTGGTCAGTAAACATCGAAAAATAAGACTACATGAGTTCTCACCTTTGGCAGCCACTCAACAATATTCATTGCACAGATATGTACAGTGTTATTACTGTATAGAAGAGAACATAACACACAATAAACAAAATTAGCGCATTTTCCTTGACTAAGTAAAATTCTCAGTATGAAATTAAAAATAAACACAGGATCCTAACAAGGTATCAGCAAAAGAGTAATCCAAATACAGAAATGCATCATTAAAATCAACAGTTCAGACAGCATAATGGAGCCTGGTTGTCAGAACAAAGAATATCCTATGCGTGAAGAATCAAAGACTTGCCCAGAAGCACCATATATTCAGCTTCATTCTGCACCTTACTTTTATTGAAATGATTCATCAAGTTGCCAGAAGATTATTTTGTAAATGATGTGCTGGGGCTAAATTTTGGAATGACAATGTCTTCTTGCTATTAGAAAAACAAATATGGGTATAAAGAAAAATTTATTCATGGAAATCTGCTTCTTTAACAAGTGGGTTGTATTTTGTCTTTCAAGTAAGGCAACCACATTAGAATATATAATCTACTAGTTGATCAAGGTTACTGCTTGCCATATAATTCCATTATACTGTTCCTACTGGTCATTGCCTTGAGAATTTTAAGAGATTGTTTAGCTCAGTGGTGTCAGTCTAGATACATATAAACAAGCAGACACTAGGAAAAGCCACTAAAATTAAAATCTTATGATTAGAAATTTGCATATGTGAAAAAATTGTCAGACCTAGCAGAAAACAGCAAAGTATAAAAACTGATGTGAAGTGAAGTTTAGAACTACTTAGTTGCCAAGCTTGTCCTTACTTATTCTCAGTAATGAGTTATATAGACTCTCTTGCACTTATGCAAATTAGGCATATTAATTTGCCAGTGTCACTACATCTCCCTGAAACATATAGGTTTTATACCTCTTATAGTTCTTGTACTTCTTCTCATGATAGTTTCATTACTTCTCCTTCTCTCTCACTCAGACCTAGATCTGTCCCATGCCTAGCTGTAATCATCTGCATTGTCTTGCATTATTTGATCTTCGTCTGAACTTTCCAACTCATTCTGACCCACTTGATCCTGCATTACTTCGTCTTCTGAGGTTTCATTCTGTAATGGTTGTTCTAATGAATCATTACTGGACGGAATCGTATCCATTTCTTCCTTATTTTACTCTTCATATTCACCCTGGGTCCTTATTTGATCTACATGGGCTAATATATTGTAGCCATTTTCTCTATTTATTATAGCTGTATGGTGGCCTTTTTGCATGATAAATTCTGCCCTTTCTGGATTAGCTTCTTTGTTCATCTTGTATCACATTTTTTCATTTGTGGAATACGACATCATTAGCAAAGCTCTAATTTGCCTTCCTATTAAAGCTGATGGGATTTCTAGTCTTCCAGTGTGTGGTATTGTGCGATAGCTTAAAAGCAGTCTCGGTAGAAAAACTTTTTCTTTTTGCTGAGAGCATGCTTTTAGTCCCTTTTTTATGGTCTGTCCCATTCTTTCCACCAACCCGTTCCACCGAGGGTGATATGGGGGTGTCTTACATGGTTTACATCCTATTTTTTCTAACAATAAATTAAGATTATCATCACAAAACTCTGGTACATTATCAGATACCAGGATTTTTGGTATGCCATTTCTGGAAAATATGACTCTGAGAATCTGTTTTATCATAGAACTTTTCTTGTTTGGTTTCAGGCCAGCTTGAAAAAGAGTCTACTAGAATTAATAAGAGTCCCACTTCATTAATATACACATGATCAATATACACCGTACTCCATGGCTCCACTTTTCTGGGCCACAAATGTAGTTTGTGTAAAATTTCTTAATTCTTTACATTTTTTGCACCTTTTTATATATTCTTTGACATCTCTTGAATATTCGGGCCACCATGCTTCTAATTTTAACCTTTTTTGTGTGGCCGCTACAATGTACATCGTCATGTACACTTTTTATTACCAATTTTCTTTGTGTTTCTGGAGGAACTACCAGATCCCCATTACAAACCACTACATGTTCTATCATTAATTTCTGTCTTATTTCTTTGTAGGGTGTTTCTGCCCTAGAACAATTTCCCTATGAATTTTTTCTTATTCTCAATAATATCCTACTTAGTACTGGATCATGTCTAGTTTCTGCAGCCATTCTATCTAAAGACAAAACATCAGTCTCTACCCAATGTAAGAATGCATCTTCAAATTCTTCTGTTTTATCTTTTATCTCCTTGTAAAATCGCAATCTTGATAGTGCGTCTACGTGTGGAATTGAATTTCCTTTGACATATTCTATATCAAAGTCAAATGCCATTAATCTTATTGCCCATCTTAGTATTCTCAATGTCGTGACTCTAGGTAACTCTTTCCTTGGGTTAAATGTAAATTCTAATGGTCTATGATCACTTCTTAACAGAAATGTTTTTCCAATTAAAAATTGTTGGGCTCTAATAGTTGTCCACAGAATAGCTAATGCTTCTTTCTATATATTTGAATAATTAAATTCGGTGTTCGTTAGTGTTCTTGATAAATACATTATCGGATGTCCTTCTTGTGATAATATTCCCGATATTGAATGTTCCCTTGCCTCTGTGGTTAACGTCACGTCTTTTATTGGATCAAACATTTTCACTGCTGGTTTCTTTGCCATAATTATTTTTAAGCTTTTTGTTGTTTTTCTGACCAAATAAATTCAACATTCTTTTTTCTTAAATTTGCAAATGGTTCAGTCAAGTTCGTGTATTTTGGTAAATATCGCTTGTATAAAAATTTACCATTCCCAAAAAAGACTCCAGTTCTTTCTTATTTGTAGGTGTAGCTACTTTAGTATTTCTTTTATCAAGGTTTGGTCTAGTGATATACCTTCTTTTGAAATGGAATAACCTAAAAAAATATGTTACTACAATTGCTTACGCATTTGTTTTTCATTTATTGTCATTCCAGCATTTTTTAATCTATTCAAGATCATGTCGGTTTTCTTTCTTAATTTCATTTCATTAGTGGCTCCTATGCATATATCATCTTGGTAACAAATCATATTTTTCATATTTCCTAAAACCTGTTCGATGGCCTTTTGAAATTTGGTGCTTGCAGTTTTTATTCCATATGGCATCCTTTTCCATCTTAGTAACCCTTTTGGCATATTTATCGTGGTTACTTCTTTGAAGTTATCGTCTATCAATACTTGGTGGTATGCCGTTTTTAAATCTATTTTTGCAAAAATGGTCATTCCTGCCAGTGTATGCAATGCAACTTCAACATTCAGTATGGGATACGAATCCGAACAGATTATGATTTACGCCTATTTTGTAATCTCCACAAATACTTAAATCACCATCTATATTCTTCAACAATACAATGAGTGATGCCCACTTGCTACCCCTAAGGGGAACATGTTCAAGAAGGTCTTGTTCTATTAGTTTTCATAGTTTTGTTACTACTAATGGCAACAAATGTACTGGTACTTTTCGTGCCTCATAATAAGAAGGGGAGACATTTTCTTTTAATTTTAAACTTGCTTTATAGATTTTAACTTTCCGGTGTTTTCCATTTTTATCTCATTAATTATTTTAGTAGAATTTATGTTAAGCACATCATTTCCCAGAAGTCCGTGGTTCTTTTTATAACTTGTGACAATTATAGGTATTACTTCAAATTTACCTTCTAACTCCAAGGAACCTTCAAAGTATCCTAAAGTTTTTATGACCGACCCATCAAATTGGCAGAGTTGCACACTGCTCTTTTGTAAGGGTGGCTTTCCAATGCGTTCCCCCAAATTTTTTGGTATCAGTGTTACTTCACTCCCAGTATCCATTTGCATATCTAAACTGTAGTTGTTAATTTTAACCTTTAATATAATGTTTTTTTTCTTTTGTTCAATTTTTTCTACATTCTTATTTTTTAATGTAAAGACCTCCATATTGATTTCGTTTTCTTACACTCTTTCAACATTTTTCTTTTTTACTTTGCATACTGCTTGAAAGTGGTTCTTTTTTAAGCAATTTTTACAGATTTTTCCAAATGCTGGGCATTTTTCCTTTTTTATTTCGTGATCACGTCCACAATACGAGCCTTTTTATCTTTTTTTACCATGTACGTCTCAGCGGATATTTGTTTGCTGGGTTGACTTTTATGATGGTTGTATTTCTGTATTAATTCTTGTTGCTGTATAAAGTCAATGCATATATTTAAAAACATATTTCCTATTTGTAGTTGTTCCATTATTTTATATTGGTGTGATGCATTGTACATACCTTCAATGAACCTTAATTGAATCAAGTCCCTCTTCAATCGTTTGTCCATCTTGTCCGGGGTTTTTCAAATTCGCAATATCTACTCGCATTTCGTAGACAGTGTAGATATTTTATAATTGGTTTGTCAATTTCTTGTATCAATAACATGAATTTCATTCTTTCCGCCACTACCAGTCTTTTCTTGGGTTTCATATTTCTCCTTATAATCTGACTTATTTTTTCAAAAGTCAGGTCTTCCAAGTTTGTGGGATATCATGGTGGAAACTTTCATTATCGCTGCAGCCAAAAATAAATCCGTAATTTCATTTTCGCCTCCCTTCTCTTTGTTGTCTTTCAGCTTTTTACTTCTCGCGTTGGCAGAAAATCAGCAAAATGTGAAGTGAAGTTTAACACAGTATTTATTCGTATTATTAAAAAATACAAATTATGGCACAATGCCGAAAAGGGGAGAGGTAGAGGGTGGTACTCACTTAACTATCCCATACCTAGCCAAACGCTATCACGACCCATTCACTCATTACAATTTGCTCAATCACCAAAAGAACACATCCATCATCTCCCAAACCTTCATACACCATAAATACCACATATTTACGAGGGGCACCTAAAAATGGGGGGAAAACCCATGACAATAAAAATGTATTTGTGTACAATATAACACATAATTTAAAAGATTTACTGAAAATGAAATGATGGGAGGGGGATGAACCGAAAAACAAACTGAAAATACAACAAATTTTTAAACTAAAATAATAAACAATGTTAGTAAGACCCGTCCATCCCAGAGAAAAGAGTGGTCGCTGTATTCCGCAAAACAGCAAAATCAAGAAGCACACTCACTCTATTTAATTCTTGTATAAAATACAAAAAATTGTGGCACAAAGCCAAAGAGGGGAGGGGGAGAGGTTGGTTCTCACTTAACTATCCTATACCTAGCTAAACACTATCACGACCCATTCACTCGTTACATTTTGCACAGTCACCAAAAGAACCCATCCATCTACTCCCAATCCTTCGTACAACACAATGCCAGAAACTTACAAGGGACACCTAAAACGTGGGGAGAATAACCCATGACAATAAAAATATAATATGTACAATATAATATAAAATATTTAATGAAAAAATGAAATGATGGGAGGGGAATGAACCCAAAAATCAACTGAAAATACAACAAATTTTAACTAAAATAATAATCAATGTTAGTAAGAACTGTCCATCCCAGAAAAAACAGAGTGGCCACTGTATTCCGCTAAACGGCGAAATCAAGAAGCACACTCGCTAAGGGAGTGGGGAGGGGGGTAAAAAATTAGCGGAATGGGACAATAAAAGGCTGAACCAGCCGAGATAAAAGGAGACCAAAACAAACTGGGGAGGTTGGGAATCTCGACATGGATCATAACAAAAGAGAAAGCCGGGTACAGGCTAGGAACACATTCATTCACTTTAACTAGGTACACAAAAGAGAACTACCTTAACCAGGGGAGGGTTCCACAGGAATACACCCCGATGTAACCAGCAGATCTAAAAGAGAAATCAAGACTAGCCCAGTTTACGTGAACCAGGCTTGCCACATTTACCCACCTTTTGCTGAAGTCTGTCAAAGTGAAACGTTTCCAATCAGTTTTAATCCTTATTTTGAGCTGATGCTCAAAATATCAGATCAGATCCTTATGTGAAAGACGCTGACCTCGCAAGACTTCCTCCTTTCGCGTCGTCCAAATCACCATTCGAGCCGTGGCTAGCAGCGACAGAAACACCATACGCTTCATCCCAGAAAACAGGGGTGACACATTGTTGTAGGCAAATGCATGATCAATGAGCACAAGCTCTCACAGTGCGATACGATCAGTCAACTCGCCGACCCGGTCCCATAGAAGGCGAACCCGCGAACAATGGTAGAAGGCGTGCGAAGCCATTTCTTCCAAGCCAAGGTTGCAGCGTTCACGATCTGGCAATTCCGCCAGACCTCATATGAAGGCCTTGTCATTGAGAGGCAACCGATTTCGAGCCAATCGCCAGGTGAGTGAAAACTCAGCGTTGCTGAGATAATCACTACCTGGCACCCAAGACCAGAACAAGCGAAACTCATCCTCCGACAAGCGGAGCACATAACGTAATGAATCCTTCGTGACGCCCTCCACTAATCCACGATAGAAGACTCTCCTAGGCCGTGAAAGGTCACTGGACTGTGGAATGGCCCGCAGGGCTGCTAGACATTTGAGGAGAAAACTCGATCGCCCTCGAGGCGTACTGACAACTGGTAAAGGATAACAGGAAAGACGTATGTAGCACACGTATGTAGCACATGCCTCAGCTAAACCCTTTAAGGACAAATTCCTTCGACACCAAGTCTCGGCCAACTCACTGACCTTTGCCAGTACTTCAGACCAATTTTTCTCCAACTGTAGGTCGGGCTCGAACCACACTCCAAGAATGCGGACCGGGCCGTCCGTCCAGTCGAAGGGCCCTGGAAGGGTAACACTCTTCCAGGCACCTAACCGCAAGCCGGACGACTTGTTGCGGTTAATCTTGGCCCCTGTCACCTGTTCGTACCATTCAAGCACCTTCTGTATCACCTCGATGTCACTCCGGGAGGACATGAAAGTAGTGACGTCATCGGTGTATGCGGAAACCCTGGCTCGAGTGCCACCAGGGATAGCGATTCCACGTAGGGTCGGACTGTATGCCCTGCCCCTTAGCTGCCGAAGCAGGGGCTCCAACGCCAAAGCATAAAATAGGGGTGACAGTGGACAACCCTGTCGGACTGACCTAGACAGCGCCAGAACGCTCAACAACTTTCCGTTCACCTGTACCATCGCCATGGGGGGGGGGTGTAATACAGGAGGCTAATCCAGCGGCGGAAGTTGGCTTCGAATCCAGTGGCCTGCAGGACAGCCGCCAGGTAACGATGGTCAACCCTATCAAATGCCTTGGACTGATCCAAATTAATCAGCGCGGCTTGTTCGTCGTCTTTTATCCCCTCTATGATCGTGCATATCAAATGCAGGTTGCTCTGAATTGTTCGGCCCTTCACAGCACAAGTCTGCTCAGGTCCCAATAGAGACTTGGCAACTAATTGCAAACGATTTTGCAAGATCTTGGCCAAAATCTTTAACTCTGTGTTTAGCAGAGTTATGGGCCGGTAACCCTCTAACTCCTTCCCCACATCCTTGCCTTTTCTCAACAGCGTGATCACACCCCTAGTAAACCGGCTGGAGATGGACCCCTGCCAGAACCAGTTGCTGAACATGACAGTCAAAATCGGGACAAAGATGTGCGACAGCCTCAAGTACAATTCATAGGGAAAACCATCGAGACCCGGCGATTTGCCTCTGCTGACCTTCTGCAAAGCCACGTAGACTTCACCCTCCGTAATCTCTCACTCGCAGCTAGCTGCACCAGCTGGCAAAAGCCGGGGGAATTCAGCCAAATAGCTGCGAAACTCCTCATCATGGAGACCAGGCTCCTTGGTAAACAGGATCTTGAAATGCCACCGAAACGCCTCGAACATGTCATCAGTCGACCGAAGAGTATGCCCCTCTGGGTTGCGAAACTCTCAAATGTACCGGTCGCCTCCTCAGCGAATCTCTTCCTTGTGCAGTTCTGCACCCATGTTCACAGCTTCGGAAGACATCTTGCTTAACCTATGTCTAATTACCTGGCCCATGTAACGATCGCTATTCGACCGCTCCATGGCCTCCTTAGCTAATGTTATCTCTAGGGGATCCCCACCAGCCGTTGCCCGGGAGTAATTAGCTCTAAGTGTCTTCACCTTGTCAGCCTTATCTAGTCTGAGCCATTTGCTGAACTTAGTTGTGAAAGACCTAATACTATTCTTAAGATTCTCCCACCACTTATTCCCAATGACCCCCCCCAGTTAACGCCCGCTGCACTAAGTTAATTAGCTGGCACCGGAAGTCCCGCCTGTCCAGTAAGGACTTCTAGTAACTTCTAGTAACCAGCCATTCTAGGCCTATTTTCTAAATTTACCCGAGCACAAACAAGTTTGTGGTCCGAGTAACCTAACCAGTAGAATGTTGGACAATCTAAAAGATCTATGTCGACTTCACAAACTAACATTCTATCAAGGTAGCTAGCCCACGTCCACATCTTCCCACCCTTGTGATCGACCCGGTATCTATCGACAAGACTGAAATCCTCAATGAGATCAACCACGCTACGAACACGTGCCTTCCTTCTAGCTCCCCACCCTCTATTCAACTTGGGGTCCAGGATGGTATTCCAGTCCTCCACTAAAACGAGTTGCGTTGAATCCACCAGGAAGGGCTCCAACCGCCGAAAAACGAGACTCACTCCTCCCAATCGTTGGGTGCATAAACCGCAACCAATCAAAATGCATTGCTTTTCATTGCAATATCGACTATGATCAGCCAACCCTCGGCACCGACATGGACAAGATCCACCATCGCGTCCAGGGTACGCTTAACCAGCAAAGAAACTCCTCTGGCCAGCCGGTCTCCATATGCTGAATAGACGATGAAGTCATTAGACAGCACACAGGCATCGGCCTTGCAAACAAAGTGAGTCTCTTTGATCGCGGTGACATCCACGTCAAAAGATAAGTGGTCCCGAAGCAGGCGGGCAGCCTTACTCCAATCCCTAAGGCCCTTCACATTCAAACTGGCTAACTTAATTGACATCTTTTAGACCTGAAACGAGAAAGCAAAGATTACTCCTGGACACATACAGAGCAAAAATCAGTGGCAGTAGGAACCCTGACGGATTATCCTAGGCTTCCAGTACCAATATCGGACGTAATCCGTCCGTCATGAACAATACCGCCGACGTCTGTAGGGAACCTTAATTTTACAGCCCTATACAATGAGGGGTGGAGGATGACAGGGACCCTCCCAGCACAAAAATTGGCTATTTTTTTAAAATAATTAGTGCCCATTTGGGCCATTTTAATTTTGGGATATGCATCTGCAGCAGCCTCCAAAACGTCCCAGACCTTGAGACTGTCCCCGGTATTTCTTATCAAAGTAATCACCCTGAGAGCACCTGGGAAATTTGCAGGGTCCTCAACTGACTTTCCTTCTATATGAGTCAATTTAAAAAGAGGTCTTAGGAGGGCCTTCCTCTGAGAAGAAAGGTCCCTCTCTAAGGCCGTCCTGTCTATAGAGCAAATGTTCTCCCTTTTAAAGGGGTTGGCCCTTTTCTTTTTCTTTTCTTTATGTGTAGATTGGTTGTTGTTAGGGGAGGGTTGGTTATTACTAGGGGAGGGTGTTTCCAATGAGGAGGAGGGATGTTCAGGCTGTACAGAGGGCATTTCATGTAGGGTAGAATGTTGGGGGGAAGGAGTTATTCATTGGGAAGATGGTGTGGGAGAAGGTGCCTTACTGGAGAGGTGGAATGACACCTCCCCTTTTTGGTTGTCTTTAGCTGGTAATGTAGGGGCGGATTGGGCCCTGGCAGCAACTGTGAGCTGTTCCGACCTGTTCTGTTAATTCCTTCTTTCCTTTTTTGATAGATATTTCCTCATCCTCCTCACTTCCTCTCTTTAATGATGGGGCACGAGGAGGAGGCATCTCCACCACCATCTTTTCCTCCGTACTGTTTTCTTCTTGTTGTTGCTGCTGCTTTTCTTGGTCTTCTTGTTGTCTCTGTTGTTGTTGTTGATGATGATGATGTTTCTGTGTCTGTTGATGATGTTTTACCTCATTTTGGGGCTTCACCTTGGTGGGTGACGGAAGGAGGGGATGCCACTTTCTTCCCTCTCCTAACCACTTCTGTCCAATCTTTAGCTCCACTGGATGTCTTTTCTTCTGGTTCTTGTGTTTTTGACACTGGCGGTGTTGCTGGTGTCACCAGTGTTGCTTGTGTTTGTCCTTCAGCATCTTGTTTTTTGGAGAGGCACATTTTGGTAACATGGCCTGCCATCCCACAAAGCCAACTATGCGGCTTTCGCCCCTCCACCGTCACAAAAAGCTTCCAGCCTCCACAAGTCAAGACATCAGGCATCCTCAAAAAACTGGGCCTGTCTACGACCACATGCACTGCAACATCCTTTGTGGGTACGCCCGCTTTACTATTGACATGAGCCACCTTCTCCACTGCCCCAATGTGGTTCTCCGAAATTCCAAGCGGCACACCATGTATAATAACTCGGGTCGGCCTGGTGCCCATATACTCCGTTTGGAGCCTAATCCCTTTGGCAGTCAAAGTTGTGCTGGCCAATTTTTTGGTCTCTTCTTCCGTACTAAAGAGAACATCCCACATAGCACGAGACCATCGCGCCAGCACTTTGGGGACAATTTTTAGGCATTTCAAGGCCTCTTCCATGTTTTCCGTGTTGACACCCACAAACTTACATGTTTTTGGGTCCAATGTCAGTAGGGAGATTGTTCTAACAGATATTACATTGATGACTTTGGGAATGACATTTAGTTCATTTCCCACGATGTATTCTTTGAACTTCTCTTGTAATCATTGGTAGTATGCTGCATCCTTTTTTGCCAGAACGTTGTTCCAGGCCAACAGTGGAGAAATTACTGTCAGCATACCCGCCGAAGAAGTAGACAGTTGGGGAGACAAAGCCATAATTGGACTTGCCCCCCCCCTCACAACGCAAAGGAAAAAACAAACAGTCCAGTAATCCACACAGACAAGCAATAAGGACAATAAAACACGATAGAGAAAAACGACGTAGTCATGAGTAACAAGGATTTACATAAAAATTTCCAAACGTAATTTTTGTACAAACAGACACAAAAAGAAGCTTGGGTACACTCAAGTGAAATTTAGCACTAATCTGTTGCTAAGCTTGTCCCTACTTATTTTCAGTGATGAGTTATATAGGATTCTCTTGCACTTATGCAAATTAGGCATATTAATTTGCCAGTGTCACTACAAAAACATTTCAACCAATTGCTGTTGATTTGAGTAAATTCTGTAAGAGTTTATATTCTCTAAAATCAGATAAATATGAGACTTTGCAATAGAAGAAGGTAGTCAGCCAACTTGGAAATGTCAGCTCATCAACAAAAATCTATGTCAAGCAACTCTCTTTCCATAAAGAGGAAAGCAAAGTGGCTACAGATCAAAATACCAACAAATAAATCTACATGCTAGCTTCACTCAGTCAATATGATTGTATCTCATTTTCTCCTTTAAATTGTGAGTAATGATAACTTTCTCTATACTAAATAAATATCCAATTCTATGAAGATTATAGATAATGAGACTATTTAGTATGAGAAGATATATCCATAATAAATTTCACAAACCTTTACGTACAAAACTTTATTTAAAAAGTGTAAATAAATTAGATTTCAATTTTACAATAATTATTGTTATATTATGTCTATAGAATTATCAACACCTCAATAAATATGATACATTAGGTCAATGAAACTGCTTTTTACTCAGCATAAACTTGATATAAGTTGAAACTCATTTTACGTCATCAAAAGGAAATGTCAGGTTCATGTTTGTTGTGTCATGGCTTGTACAATGTGACATCCAGTCACCCAGATGTATAAAAGACAATCTGCGTTTAGCATGGAGAGTTGTCATTATCACGGACTTCATGAAGTAACACCTACTACTATGAAAGGCTGTAAATATTGTATATACCTCTTGGTTGTACCACTCTGGTAATAAAGTAGTTTACCTACATTTCACTGCGTATCTCTTCATTCCATGATACAACAATGTTCTAACAAAGTATAGCATTAACATAACTTTAGAATTACAAAGTTATGCAATTCAACTAGTACATTGGGACCAACTGCAAAACAGTATGCCCTTACAAGGCATTTGCAGTAACTTTGTTCCATCAAAGGATGTACAGTAAGTCAAAGGGTTGCAAATGTTATGGATTTTATTATTAATTTTACTACACTGCTTACAATCCAACATGTTATCACTGATCTCTGATCAGTAAGAAGGGTAAAATGACATCCAGTTAAGTAGTCTTCACTAGCTTTTAATTCTATTACCAAGTATTTTTGTTCACTCGCATTTACTGTTCTTGAAAAGCACTAACTGTGATCAAATGCAGCTGTTTCTACAATAGAATGCATCATGACATTTTTTATTTCATAATTCAAGAATTCATATACTTTTAGCCATCTTGAGTAATGGAAATGTCTTAGCTTGCATAGCAGAAACAATCTTCTCAAAATAATTAACAATCCATTGAGAATAGTATGAGAATATGCATGACACAGTGAATCCATATCCTGAGGAAGAGGAAGTTCTTTTAGTGGTTGAAGTCTTTCAGGATCAGTTTTAATTTTACTCTAAGAAATAGTATAATCTGAGAGGCCAACAGTAGTTGCAGAGAATGTTCACTTATGATTGTATGTTATGTTGAACCTTTTAACAGCATCAGTAAATTTCATTTGGTTGATGTTATGTCCTTATCAATATTTTCTAATGACCTTATTAATATTTTCTTAACAATTATTAGTCTACAGTCATTGTTAAGATTAATAAATTTCAAGGAAGAGAAAAAGTAACCAACGAAGGTTTCTCTCCATTGAAATTTACAAAGTCACTCTGATACTGCTTTATAAGTTTCTGTTCAATGATGATAGCAGTACATAAATCAAACAGCACAATCACACATTCTGGTATTGACTTCTAAGCATTGTTCATCTAACAATAAGCAGAAGTTTTTTTTAGCTCAATAAAGTTGATACTATAAATTTAAGTTATAGAACTTAAACATGTGTACAAATGTAGCTTTCAAACAAGGGCCCAGTATAGAAATGTCTCAGTACTACTTGTGTTCATAAGTGTTCTAACTTTACCATTTAATAAAGTTAGTATGAGTAAATAAAATTTCTAAAGTAGCTACCAACACAAAAGAGTTGAAAACTATAGTGCAGCAGATTTTTTCAGGCTAGACTGAACAACATCCCTTTACAAACTTGCCACATTGGTTATTTATAATTTCACATATTGAACAGTTTTAGCAAAAGTTCCTAATATTCCCATAGCAGTAGCATTTTTGTTACTTAGAAACAACAGGCTATATTTGTATTTCAGAGGATCTATAACTAATAGTACATGTTCCTGCATTATCATTGGAAAGAGCTACTATTGCAGTAAAGGTAATGCAGAATATGATGCTGAACTGAACTTTTTTCATAGCTTTTGCTTGATTAAAGGTTTTTGAAAGATCAAATGTTTTGTTCTCAAACAGCAGCTGATAGGTGATATTAGATATTAGAACACTTATAAAAATATCACCAATACGTTCTTTGTATTTTTTAGCATTAATAGCCATAAAATTACAGTGTTCTATAAGTCATGATAAAAAAGCATTTATTTTTCACAAATATATTCCAACCTAATATTCTTCCTTGTCAATGTATTTAACCTAATGCTTCTTTATTAATCACATAGACAAATTCTTATACTATGGAAATTTCAGATCAAAATTCAACTGATAACTGTGTCAGGCTGTGGACTTATAGAAATTCCTCAGCAACATTCATGGTATTTTTATGTTGGTTAAATTTCAGTGTTATGAAGTTTTATATCATTTTTCTGTTAAATTCTATCAAGGATTTTCTATTTTAAGAAGTAGTGATAGAGTAATAATGATTAAACAACAATCTTTTTATTTTAAATATTTCTTTTTATTACAAAAAATAATAGCCAGTCCTAAAGCAGCTATACAACGTCTTGCTTGAATAACAAGAATTTCATTTGTCAGGCCAACTCATCAACATCAAAAACTTAACCTGATATGAATGTCTGATTCTTAAGCAGTCATACTATATATTGAGTTACATTCTCAAAATGCATCTCTCTGAAGTTCAGTTATTCAGTCTCTCCATCAGTACATCCATTTGTTGTTTATTTTTCTGTCAGTTCACCCATCTGTCTATCCATCCCAAAAAAGTTATTCAAATAATTTATTTTTTTACTCTCACTTTCTACAGAAACATAAAGTAAGTTAAAATTTTAATAAATTGTTTTTTGGCTTTTTCAGTAGTATACTGAATTAAAAAGTCCCATGCATATATTTACCTGTTACTCCACAAAAAGTTTATATATTCTAGTGTTAAAACCTCATGCTCACATAATACTACCTCTAATAGTTGTTGCAACTCCATATTTTTCTTTTAATTATTGCCAGCAATTATTTTTAAGATTATGTTTATAGACCTTAGCAACAACCATGTGCTGATATTTTTCAACCTTAATGTGGGTCTTTTTTTTAATAATGTAAGATGTGTTAGAGTGAATTATTCAATGGTAAGTAAAAATTGAAATTTTCAAAATTACCACTGCTGTATTTATATATTTGACACTAACCATGGGAAGAGCCATCTTAATACATGGGCCCAATGAGCACTTGCCTGGGGGCTCCCACAAGTGTAGGAGCCTCATACTAATCAGTGCATGTTAAGTGACTTGTGTTACAGAAGCCTCTTTTTAGGAACTACTAAAAGTTACTACAATAAGCAACACATATTGCAATTTGTGAAAATATCTGTCAGAAATGAAAGATCTCTTTCATTTGAGTTGGTTCTCAAATAAAAAAGAACATGGGTTGGGTGAATGTCTCCTTTTAACCTAGAAGATGCCAGAAATGGTAAGGACTTTCATCAAAGTGGCCACCCACTTATATAAATGGAAGAGCCAGTTCAGTTCACTTGCAGAAAATTTTACTATCACAGAAAAGAACTGACCCTGACTCCTGATGATCAGTCTTTGCGCAGCCCTAGTACATATATGCTGGTAAAACTCTTATTTCTATCTTTTATCTTTTAATAATTGTGACCAAGACTACTGTTGACTTTTTGTTGAAAAAAGAATTATCTTTTATTTTTTCTCTGGTTTGATTTAATTCTTAAATTTCTCCTAGACTGAATCAATATTGTTTTGAATATTTAATTGTAATATATTTGTATTTTTATTTTTGTAAATAAATTATTTTTGTTATAATAAAATTCTAGTATTGATAGTATATTTTTTATTCAGCTTTTCTTTCACTCTCTCTCTCTCTCTCTCTCATTTTTTTTGTGCCAAAATGTGGGCATATCCTAAGATTTGATGCTCATTTCATAACAAAAACAGCAATTCAGCTGTCTTAACTAAGAAAATAATTTTCTCATTTGATGTTCATTTCATAACAACAAGAAAGAAAATAATTCATATTTATCTTCAGATATTTTTTTTGATAAAACTGATTTTGTATTTGTGTTTGTTTAAAAAATGTCATTTTCTGTTGAAGAATTCCTTTTCCATCCAATTTGAATGAAAAATTTCACATATTAAAATAATCAGAATTAATTCAAGTAGCAACATATTTTGATTTAAACAGTAATGCAAATATGAAAAATGAAGAAGTTTCCATAGACCTATTGTAGTTCTATTACTAGAAATGACATTGTATATAAACACAGGTATAGGGCTATGCATAGATTATTAGTGATTGAGCCTGATATTCAATCAAAACATTGAACTCTTGTAAGCATGTCGTAGTTATTTAAAATTGTGAATTCATGGTGCAGTACTAATTACCAGGTACTGATACTTTGTGAATGTATGAATGGATAAGTTTTTTAATGGTGTAAGTTGAGAAAAGTGTTGAATGTAGTCTTGTAGACCTACACATATATGATGCTAGATCAGTACTAAACACCCTAGTTATTCCACTGACCTCGATATAGGTCTTATTTGGCAGTTTTATGGATCAGCATGTAGGAGATTGTTTGTATTAAGAATAAATACTGTATGTACAATTAAAGGAAGGACATGTTCATTATAGAAGCAGAATGTAAGCCTTGTTGCAAGTGCACTTATATAATATAACCCTACATCCTGGTGTGGGACTAAATACTAAATATTTAAGATTTATATTTCCTGGTGAATAACCCTTTCAGCAGAAGTTAACTTAAGTGGAGCGTAGAAAAAGAAGAGAGCTGCAGAGGAGAAAAAATAGGAACAGTTGCCACTCATACCATTCCTTCAGATATAGCATCCATGTCTATGTCCATTCTTGCTACCAATCATCCAATTTTAGCAGACATACTATCATTGCCTGTTGCTGCTGCTGGTGATATTTTATAAAACGAAACACCCAAATCTGTAACAGTAAAGGAGTTTGCAATTCAAGAGATATATCCAGGGCTATGGAACATTAATGATACTAACACAATAGATTACTGGATTTGTAGTGGATCATTATATCAGAATCATGACAACAACCTTTCAAACCCACACAGAGTGTATAAAACAGCTTGAATAGAGAATACAAAGGCAATGGTTAGGTTGTGTGA
Source organism: Ascarosepion bandense (assembly GCA_037127315.1). Classification (NCBI taxonomy): domain Eukaryota; kingdom Metazoa; phylum Mollusca; class Cephalopoda; order Sepiida; family Sepiidae; genus Ascarosepion; species Ascarosepion bandense. Next base: position 84,783 of record JBBBDQ010002353.1, read on the forward strand.
GACCATCAGACTTCCATGTGCAAGCATAGTTGATACTCTTTTACGATATCAACAGTTCTTGACAAGGTTAGCAATAGTAAAGAATGGACAATCACATATAGTGTATGAAAGGCATAACAAAATATAAGTTTATTTAATGACAAGTTGACAGGATGAAGAAAGAAAGAATGCAATGTCAAGTTCCTGGTTTCTGGAATAGTAGGTTTGATGAATCTGTGAAGCATGCAGTTGATGTGAGGTCAAAGGTTGTTGTGCACCAAATTGTAATGGTTGGCACCAAGTGTTCCTGAAAAGGAAAGGAACTAGAATCGTGGGAAAGATTATTTGTAAGAATCTCCTTTTTTTGAACAAATAGTACAAGGAAGCAACTTGACTATGAATGCTTTTGTGTAGGAGAAGAATCAATAGAGACTTAGAAAACAGGTTAACACGATAGGTTATGAAACTCTGACATCAGTTTAGCCAAAGTGGAATCACAGAGTTTATAAGTTGCAAGAGAAATGTTCTTCAACATAGGAAGAAGTATAGACCAAGGAAAGATAAAAAAAATTACAAGTACCACATGTGTAGGCTCGTGGGTTCTTGACTTACTTGTTGCTTTTGATAAGAGGTAAGGCTTGCTTGACTTTGGCAACAGTTGTTTAAAAGATGCTAGGTTGCCTGTTGTCCATGAGTTAAAGGTAAGAGAACTGTTGAGCGTTGATAGTAAAAGGAGTTCTCTTATGTGCGATGATGCCTTTGATTGAGATGGATGTAAGTATGTGGAACTAGGCTTTTGTTGTAGCTATAATTAACAAGTGAAGATTCTGGAAGAGTTCATGAAAAATGCCTGTTGTTTCCTTTTTGGTAAGAGGATCTCATATTATGTAAGAAAGTCGGAAGGTTGAGCTAGGAGCGAGTCAGGGATGGTGAAAGGTAGTTTCAGGCAAAGTAATTTACTCTAGAAAGGTCTATTACCGAAGTAGAGGTAATTGAGCTGTATGCTGAAAAGAGAGCTGAAAAACATGTCCTCTTGCCTTGATGCCTGCAGGTCGTCTGTTCAGGCATGAATGCTTATTTGGCAGGATACAATAAGTCACATGAACTTTGACTGGCAGCAAATGCCAGCTGTTAAACAACTTTGAATGGGTGTCCATTCAAAATAGTCACATGCCCTAACATTGAATGGGTTAGACCATTGCTTGAGGGTAGAGGAACCGGTGCTGAAGTTTCAGGTTGCGGATCTGATGTTTCTTGAAGTCTCTCGGGTACTGGGGCCTATTCCTGGAAAGCAGGTTTGAGGCGGTCTATGGATACGTTATCCATAGTTTTTCCACGTTGTACTGTGTAAAATTTTTCTGCCTGTCCACACACTTTGAAAGGGGCAGAATATGCAGTGTAAGATGTTGCTTAACTATGTCATTGCATATAAAAACATATTCACACTGTTGTAATGACTGTGACAAGTAGATGTCAGTAGGACAATGTCTAGGCGGGATAGCTGAATTCAAACATTTTCACTTGGAGCTCTTGTATGAAATCTGATGCTAGAGATGGCTCTGGAGTCGATGAGAAATACTGTCCTGGGAGCAACAATGTTGTACTGAAAACTAGCTTGGCTGCTGAGTCATTTAAATCTGGCTTTATGGTATTCTTAAGAGACAGAAGGACTAGAGGTAAGTGGTCTACTAAATTCTCAGTTTCATGCTTGATCGATAACACTGTTTTTAACATCCTGTGATGGCATACTAGCAACCCATTGGCCACCCATTGGGTGGTAAGCAGTTGTGTAAGTTGTCTTTGCTTCTAATAGATTTGCAAATTCCTTAAATAGACTAGTCTGGAATTGTGACCCCCAGTCAGTACTTATGATTTTAGGAGTGCTGAAAAATGCAATTCAATCTCTCAAAACTGTCTTGGCTATAGTGGTTGCTGAGTTGCCTTTTATTAGCACTACAGTAGGCCAGCTAGAGAATTGGTCAACAATTGTAAGAAGGTAGGGAAAACCTTGGCATGGGGGAGGGGTCCAATGATGTTGAGATAAATGTGGGAGAATCGAGTATCAGGGGTGCTGAAAATGTCAATTGGGAACTTAGTATAACATTAAATTTTGCAGCGCTGGCATTTCACACATGTGGTCACGCATTGTTGTACATTGAGATTCCTATTTGGCCAGATGAAATGATCTGAGATTAACTTAAGTTAGATCCTCTTGCCTTGGTGCGAAAACTCATGAAATTGATTAAAAAAGGCCTAGGTGTACCTGTGGATTTATCTCAGTATAAGGTTCTGTTGCAAAATGGGACTGGACAATCCTGGAGATTTAAAGAAGTGCTAGACAATACATCTTGCAGGGTAATGTCAGCCCTCTGTTCCATGGCTAGCAGTTCTGGGCTCAGGACATCAGTGTCCAAGGACAATAACTTTGTATGTGACAAAGTGTCAGCTACAGTGTTGTCTGACCCTTTAACATATTTCATATCTGTTGAAAACTGAGAAATAAAATCTAAGTATCGAATCTCTCTGGCAGTGTACTTATCTGAACTGGTATTCATTACAGTGGTGAGACACTCAGGATCTGTGAAAATAGCAAAAGAGCGCCCTTCTAATAGATGTCATAAAAGTTTCACTGCGTGGAATATAGCTAATAACTCCAACAAAAAGGTACTATATATTTGGTTTGTATGGGTGAAAGTTTTGCAGAAAAAAATAAAATTAGTCTCTGTTGCCATGTGGTTCCCTGTTCTATAACAACTCTGATAGTTGACTCAGAAGCATCAATAGTTAGAAAAATGGTTGAGTCTGGTTTATCTTCAATATAGGCTAATTTGGAGTAATTAACTAGTGCTGTTTTATTCGCACGAAACATCTTTAAGGACAATCCTTCTAGTACTATTGCTTTATTGCTCTTCTGTAGTAGGTCAGTGAAAGGGGTGAAAATTGACACGCAGCTTGGGATGAAATGTCTATAAAAATTTATCATTCCAATAAAACGTTGAAGCTGTTTGATGGAGGTGGGTGTTGGAAAGCTGCTAATAGCATGTAGTTTATCGAGCAGGGGTTAATACCTGTGGCATCTGTACAATGTCCCCAAAAGTCAATTTACTTGGCCCCAAAAAACACATTTGTCCAGATTTACGTCAAAACCATAGTGTGACAAACATTTAAATAATTTACACTATTCACGTTATTCAGACTATTGTCCTCATCTTTCTTGCCATTTGTACGACATTTCATTAAGGACCCATGGCCCAGTGGATATAGATGTTGGCTTGTTCTTGTGACTTGACCCAAAGAGTTGTGAGTTCAGTACCAGGCTACGGCAGTGGTGAACAAGTAACTTACAGGGTTAGAGGGAGATAACTCATGACTACCAAAAGAGGCTCTACGCAAGGAATGAGAATGATATACCCCAGTGATTGTAATAAAGGGTTTGGTTCGAAATTCCTAGCACCTGAAAAAAGCTGGGGCATACAAATGGCAACAAAGATAAGGACAATAATCTGAATAATGTAAATAGAGTAAATATTACCTTATCTCAGAAGTATAGACAAGTTTAAATAATTCTTGAAGATGTTGTTTGTGTTTGTTCGTGTTGCTACTTGTAACTATAATATCGTCTATATATGCGAACATGTAAGGCAATCCACACAGAACTTCATCCAGTAAGCGTTGAAATTTGCATAGACCAAAGGGCATTTTAATAAATTCAAAGAGTTGAAAGGGTGTAGTCACTGCAGTTTTAGATATATCTTCATCCGTTACTGGGACTTGGTAGTACACCTTTGTTAAGTCTATTTTTGTGAATATTTTTGTGTCCTGTAGACAAGAGGTGAAATCTTGCAAGTGGCAAACAAGGTAGCAGTCTTTTATTGTTGTTGAATTTAGTTTCCTGTGGTCTACACACACACACATAGAAGTCCTTGCCTTGTCTTGGGGACATGTAGGGGCTGCTGGATGGGCAGACAATTCCATCCTTGAGCATTTGGTTGAAAGCTTTAAATACGAATTTTAGCTTGTCAGAAGCAATGGAAGGGGAGAAAACGGGTGAACTTTTGAGCGTTGATAGTAAAAGGAGTTCTCTTATGCGTGACGATTCCTTTGATGAAGATGGATGTAAGTACGTGGAACTAGGACTTATGTTGTAGCTATGACTGACAAGTGGAAATTCTGGAAGAATTTGTGATAAATGCCTGTTGTTTTCTTTTTGGTAAAAGAATTTTATATTATGTAGGAAAGTTGGAAAGTTGAACTAGGGGTGAGTCAGGGGTGGTGAAAGGTAGCTTCAGGTAAAGTAATTGACTATAAAAGGTCTATTACTGAAGTCTAGGTGTTTGAGCCCTATGGTGAAAAGAGAGATGAAAAATGCATCCTCTCAACTCGATGCCAGCAGATTATCTGTTCGCATGTGGATACTTTAAAATAACAAATTTCAAAGAATGTACTTTTCTTGGACCAAACTTGCAAGAGGAGAGGATGCAGCTGATGAAATGATGAACTGTCTAGCATGGGTTTATGCATGTATCCATTACAAAACAGCAGCCCGACAAGCAAAATATCTTGGACGCTTTTACTCTGGTAAGTGTGAATATTTAGCGTCACACTCCCTCTGGTCTCCTGATCACACAAATAACAGTGCAGGTGTGGTCGTTTGTTTCGGATGCTTCTCCGAAGGGGCTTTATTGAAACTTCTTCTGATAAACTTTCAGACGAACTGTCAGAGCTATCAGGGCTACTTGGTGGACCCTCATGCAGTTGGGACCGTGGTAACGTGCACTGTTATAGAGGTTCGTATTAAGTTACAACTCTGCTTATTTTCATCTGGAAGCTGGACGCTAGCTTTGAACCTGCCAATAGAGTGAGTGGAGTAATTATCAGTATTTACAGAAACATGGGAGAAATACACTGATTAACTACATACTTATTTGGTGGGAATATGATAAGTCACATGATCCTTGACTGGCAGCAAATGCCAACATTTAAACAACTTTAGGTGTTCATTCAAAATAGTTACATGCTGTAACAATGAATGCATTGGGCTCTTGCTCACGGGGTAGCAACGATGACAAGAGAAAGGGAAAAAGTTTGAGGCAACCTTTTACAGAAGGAGGGTGTGCTGATATACATGAATGTGATTTTGAGATGTCACAAATATATGTTGCTTATATCTCAGTGCTTTTTGTATAAATTTTTCTTCAATTGACTTTTAAAGATATTTTCAAAGTAAAAAAAATTTAAGAATGATTAGTAGAAAATTAATTACTGAATATATATAATAATAAATCAATAGCGAAAATTAAAAAAAAGAAATGAATTTACTTCATGTATTGTTTTAGTGAAAAAAAAATCAAATGTTTTTTCATAGCACTTTAATTTTTATTTCTATATATAAAACTAATTTTTATTAAAAAAACAAGAATAATTATAAAAAATATCACCTCTTTAATATATCAAATACCCAACAAATCTTTCTTTGAAGTAAATTTATGAGAAAATTCAGAGTCATGTTCCCATTTCATGCATCTAATTTCCATTTGGTGTCGACAGAGGGCAGCAGTGTAGTATAGTCTTTTACAGCATGTGATATGTAAACATAAATCATGGCGGAGGCAGTTAGACCTAAGACGAAAACAAAAGTGAGTTAGTTCCGATTTTTTTTTCTCACTCGTAACTATACCCGCTTATAATTTATTTATTACCTAAATCCACCTATGAAAAAAATTTTGCTACATATTGTCTATTTTCCCTGTCGCCCATTTTATCGTTGCGATGTACGCAGTTATTTGGTTCTTCGTGCCGTCAGATATTTTTCTTCTGCTCTTTAAGAATGGGGGAATATAGTCAGACGGGACAATATTTATAAACTACGAGTGTCCATTAGCACCATAATGTTTTGTTATTATACACATTATTTTAAAAAGTCTTATTTTTCTTTTCCGTCTTTTTTAATCGATAATTTAATTCTATAAATACAAAGCAGTATTTTTGCAGCAATAAATACCAGTGTCGCCCTTTTAGTATTATTCGAGTTTTTAGTTAGTATGTGGTGGTGAATCAATCTGAATAATATTCGTTTCTGTTTTGAAAGTTTCGTCATCAAATTAAAATTTAGTTTATTGGTTTCGTAATTTTTTTGAGAATTATAAAGTTATCTAGATTATCTATGATAATGTCATTATTTTTTTTACCATTCTTCCATATTTTTCTCAGTTTATTCGGCACAGTAATTTTTCAGATATTCAATATTAATATTTTTTTTATTTTTTTTTTTACTTTTCTATAATTATTTTGGTTCTTAAATTACGATATGTTATTTATTTATTTTTTTTAATGCAGGCTTGAGATTTTTAAAATTAGAAAATCCAGACAATAAAAGAAACTAACGTCACTCGTTCAAGTTTACAACAATATTTTTTTTTAACCAGAGAAATTTGTAAATAAAAAATTAAAAATGTTTATTCTTATTTGATTAGATTTCATTTTGATTAAATGAAATGATATCTTATTTTTAACTCCGATTGCAACAATGGTTTTAACACAAGTTATAGATTTTTGTTTATTATTTATTTTACTGTTGTTAGTGTTCTGTTTTTCACAGGTGAATAACACTGGCAGTAAGTTTTAAATGGAACATTTTTTAAGTTTGTTTGTGTAAAAACAAAACAAAAGCTTTTGAGTTTTGATTTTTTAAAGACTCCTTAATCTTATTCTTATGTAACAAAAAATTATCATTTCTTTTAAATTTATAGAAAACTGTTGCATTTATGCCGATTATACTGTGATTTTTATATTTCGTGTGAATTAAACTTCGGGGAAATAAAGCATAAGCAATCTGTTGTAAAGATCAGAAGTGGCCTAACAAGGATTGAACCTGCTTAACGATAACAGGAAAACTCGTGTTGTAGTTCTAAGTTATGAGGCTTGTCTGAACTTTGTTCCAGTAAATGCTATACAGTTAAAAAAAAATTATTATTATTGATTATTTTTAAAAGATTGTAAAAATTGTTTCGGAGAATACTTTGTCTATCAAAGTTGTTATTGTTATCCAATCTTTGTAAAAATGAAACCTGTTGTTAAAAACTAAAAAGTGGCCAAAAAATTAATTTTAGTTTGTAGATGGACTACTTGGTCTCAACTCCAATGTGTTTTACGTTTTCTTTTTTTTTCTACAAAATTAAGTTATTAAAAAAAATGATGTTCTAATTGAATTTGAAATTTTTAGGGAAGTAGCTTTATTGAGTAAGTAAAAAAAAAAAGTAAAACTCTACTTTACTCACGCGGCAAAAGTAAAACCTACTTTAAATGAAAATATTTGAATTTACAATGGTTCAACAAAACTTGTACACCTGTCGCAAGGTATTCTAATTTAAGGAAATCATAAAATTCCAAAATCTGTTTCCGTGATCTTTTCATTATTTAACAACAACAAAAAAAAACCCAGTAATTTTTTTTCCTCAATGGACACTGGCTTTGTTGAATTCATTTTTTTGTCAATTATGCTTAAACAAGTAAATTAAATTATTTAAAAGGATGTAGAACACTAAATTCAATAAATGTTAAAATAACTTTGTCGAATTAATTATTTCGGTCTTCAAAAATCTTAATTTTTGTCTAGCAAAAAAAGTAAAAAACTGTTTTTTAGAAGTTCTTTTTACTTACAAAAAAAAAAAAAGAAGAAAAGACTTATTTGCTACATAGTCTTTCACATCGTAATAATCTTTTAACCTAAAAAAAGCGTATAAAGTAGAAACCTAAAAAAATGGGTTATTGATTTCTTTCATCATTTGACTCTTGAAGTTTCAAATATTTATTGAATTATTGGCTTAAATTTAAGATAAAAAGTTCACATCCCTGATATTTTAATTCACAAAGCAAAAAACAAGCAAAAGAATGGCAGGAAAGAGTTTTTTCATTTTCTTGACAGTTAAAAAAAATAATTAAAAATGTGTTTATTCTGTCACACGTTTTGAATTTTTTTCGTCATCGACCTCTGGGCAAGGAAAAGCATGCGTTTCATTATGACAGAAAAATAATAAATGTTATTTACGAAGTGCTGACTGAATAATACAATTAACTTTTTCCTCTCTTTAAACACAATTGAATTTTTGCTTTTTTTAAACTTAGAAGTATATTTTTCTCCTAATTTTAAATAACTTTAAAAAAGGCCGGTTTTGATAAATATCTTTCTATTCCAATTTTTAATTTTTTTAACTATTGTGTTGCGAGCCTAATGTTTGTTTTTTTTTTCCAAAAGAACCGGCACATTTGTTCATTGTACTCCAACCGATTAAAAAAACTGAAAGATAAGTTTTATAAGTAATTGTTTTTGCATATTTTTTTTACTTTTAAATATTTTTTTTAATATTAAAAGAAAATTAGCGGAGTGCACAGAACAGAAGACATAGTGTCACTTGATCTCCAGTGAAAGCCCGTGAAAACAATGGGTAGAAAACAATTTTTTTTTATTGCTATAATTACTGGAGTAATTTTTGGTTTTTGACTTGAAAAAAATAAAAATTAAAAACCACTTTTGACAACGTTTTTAACAAATCTTTTGACTTCTTCGGAAAGTGGTAAACATTAAAAATACTACTGTGGGTTCGTAGGGAACTTTAAGTGGCATTCACTTTAAAACAAGTGATTGTATTGAATTGTTAAAAGTCGATGTGCCTTTCTTCTACAAAAATATCTAGCGAAATAAGCGTACTGACGATGTCGTGCGAGAAAGAATATAATTTTATTACTAAGAACTTTAAAAAGATGGAAAATAGAAATATAGTAAGAAAATTATTCTGTCGTAAGCTTGTTTATAAAAATGAAAGTGAAAATAGATAGAATAGTAAAATTCTGTCCCCCTGCTAATATTCTCTTTTTACGTTTTTTTTTTTTTTGCTACTTTTAAATCCAAAAATGAAACTTTGTAATTCTTCCCCTTTTATTCCATAAAATATTTTTATTTACGATTATATTCTCTTTACATTTTTTGAAAATGATTTATTGTGCAGCCCATAGAAACATTTTTCTGTAAGAAGCCTGTACGAATTAAAAAAAAGGGCAATTATGTTAAATTCTATTTTCTTTCTCCACATTTTTAAAAAAAAATAAAAGTTCAATCTCTAAAGCAAAAAAATAAATAAATAAATAAATAAAACAAAAAACAAAATTTCATTCATTCATTTCATTTAAAAAAAAGGGTGGGGGAATTTGTGAAAAGGAAGAAGATTCAATAATGACAGGACCGACTTTGATACTACGGATGACCAATGTTGCTATATTGACCCAATGTTTCTCCCACATGCTATCGGTAATAAGCGACTATAGGTTACTGAGAGAGAAAAGGAAGAATAAACACACACACACACACACACATATGACAATTTTGAAATCTAGAAAAAACAATTTTGATAAATAAAAATATTTCCATAAAACGCCTACACGATAAAGAAAGCGTAACCGTAAAAAAAAAAAAAAGTTAATGAATTTTTCATTTTGGTTTGCGAAAAAGATACGTATATCGTACAAAAACGTTAAGTTATCATACGAATATTTCGGAAAATAGATTCGGAGAATATTTTAAAATAAAATAATCAACAATGATCGTTTACCGATTAGAACAGACGATAATATTCTCTGGGTAAAAAGAATAACTGAAAACCCTAGTTATCACGTTTTCTTTGGTTGGAGGTATCGAACTGGTTTAAAAATTACTTTTAAAAAATCTTTCTTAATGCTTTTAGTTTTAATTTTAAGCTAATAGATTTAAATTTAATATTTCCAATAAGCAAAATACATTTCTGTATCGCCAAAGCTAATTTAAAAATTGACTGGAAGGAGTTTTATTTTATTTATTTTTTTAATACTAAAAAAAATATAGTTGATTAGCGCACTTTTTATTTTTTAGCTGTCTTTCATTGCATTGTAATTCTCTTAAAATATCTTCCAAAAATAAAATACTTTCCTAAAACTTTATTTGATGAATATTAACTATTTAAAGCATAATTAATCTGATATGAAATATTTTTAATTTAAGGTTAATATCGCGGAAATGCATTTTTTTCCAACACCGGTAGGTGTTGTTGATGTATTGACAGCTTGATGATGGATGTTTAATGTTTTTCAAAGGGAAGGTGGCATTATATATAAAAGAATAATTGAATAATATAATGTGAGCCTCGTTTTTATATAATTTTTTTAAGTACTCAGCAGTCTTAAAAATTTAGGAAAATATTTTCTGTAATCTAATTTTTTATTGAATTTTAGATATGTTAGCTTTAAATTTGCTTATAGCACGTCATTGCTCTTAGTCTTATTTTCTGATAATGTCATGTTTGAACATAAAAATCAGAATGTTTATACATGTACAAAAAAATTCAAAATTCTTTTTAAAATATTGATGTCTGATGAACTGTATTAAGCTTTTCAATTTATGATTAGAAAATAGTATTTACTCAATTATAGTAACATCGCCCGGTTCACACTCCATCCACGTCTATTGAACAGGTGAAGAGGCTCATCCCTTGTTTCCTGCTTAGGATGTGGTTTCCAGCTTTCTCTTTTCCAATCTTTTCACTCTTTTATTGATTTTTTTTCTTTTCTTTTCTTCAATTGGAGTAGATAGACTTAACTATCGCCCGGTTCACACTCCACCCACGTCTATTGAACAGGTGAAGAGGCTCATCCCTTGTTCCCTGCTTAGGATGTGTTTTCCGGCTTTCTCTTTTCCAATCTTTTCACTCTTACGTAGCCCCCAGCGATTCAGTGGCATTACCGCCTTGCTCGGGGGTGATATGATTAAAAAAAAAAAAAAAGAAAAGATCTAAAACTCTGAAATTAATACAGAATTTTAAGATTTAAAACTTATTCTAATTATTAAAAAAAAATAAAAGCAATTCTTGTAAAGATTCATATTCAACAAAAACTTTTCTGAAGACAATAGTGTCCTTAATATATCTTATGTATAATAGCAATTAAAAGCTTTTCTAATTAAATGTCAGTTTTATTGCATTTTTTATTTTACAATTCAGAGCAGGTTTTTGGTAAATAGTGTTTTACAAAAAAAAAAATTGCTTAAAATTCTCCAAAGAGTTCTACTTTTAACTAACATAAATTTTATGGGGATGAAAATTTAATTTCTTGAGATTTTATAAAATTAAGAGATAACATGTTTAAAAAAAGAATTTCTAAAATAATTTCTTTTGAGAAGTCCTGAGACAATTATTATTATTATTTGATTATTACAAGATTCCACAAGCAAAGTGTAAGAAAAAGAAACTGTTAGCATAGAACTTGGCTACATCTAGCCAACTTGAATGTATATTGATGAAACCTCATCACCTGTATAGTCAGTCAGTTAAGTGCCATATGTGATACACGCTTGGGTGATCATGTCTCGACAGAGTCATGACTGACTGGGCAGAAGATTATCCTGCAGTAGGTTGATATTGCTTTCTGTGGTGGACTGGTTGCTGACCAAGGCTATAGAACCCAATCTGTCCTGTTATTTGGCCCATAGCTGGAGGGAAGAGACAGATTAGTATCTTTCCCAAGGGTATTTGTGCGTAAGTGAATGCAATGATGTGCGTTGTGGTGCAGTGGATATTGACTCGGAATGAGGAATTGGGGAGCCGAGTTCGAATTCCAGCTGAATTCATTGCATTCACTTACGAGCAAATACTCTTGGAAAAGGTATTAATCCGTCTCTTCTCTCCAGTTATGGATTAAATAACAGGACAGATTGCGTTCTATAGCCTTGGCTGGCGACCAGTCTACCGCAGAAAGCAATGGCAACCTACTGTGGGATAATCTTCTGCCCAGTTAGTCATGTCTTGATCGAGGCATGATCGTCTAATCGTGTATCACGTATGGCACTTAACTGACTGACCTGTATAGTACTGCACTTAAATTCATAAAGCCTAGGTTCCATGGCAAAAAGCTAATCCAAACAATTACCTTGAAAATATTTCTAGAAAAGGCACAGGGAAGCTACATTATAGTGGTAGGAAAATGACTGAAGCCTAAATGCAAGATCAGGACCAATAATATTGCTAATTTTCCTTGGGTTTTATTAAGGATCTCTAGATATATCACAGGAGCATCGGATCATATGTGGCAGCAATATTCTAAGCATGGGTGAATGGTAAATTTATAGATACGTAAGATAGATCTTGGAGAGAAAAATTGTCTAGCATGACACAGTGAACCAACTTTCTTAGCAGCTGACCTAGTAATGGTTTCAATATATTTTTTCCACTGTCAGCTGAGAACATTAGCCTGAGAAAGCACAACAGGTCACTCCTCTGGAGGTTAGATGAAAGGCAGAAAGAGATCCCTCAGATGATAGTACTATTTAGTTTTGGAGGCATTAAAATTAACAAGCCCTCTTTTGTTCCTGTTAACAATAGGCTGGAGATCGTTTTTGACATCGATCACCAATTTGACCGTATTAAGTTAATTGAACTGAATAGAAAGAGGGGGACCTTGGTTTTGCTCAATCTTATTGAATCTTGGCTGGTTAATTCTGGGTTTGATTCTCTTTGGAACTGTTGTTAAATTCATTTTGTTTTGAAACCATGTTTTTAGTCCCTGCTTTTTTTTTTTTTTTTTTTTTTTTTTAAATTATTCAACCTAATCTCTTGTGAATTTTGATAATTATTATCCAGTTAGTAGCTCTTCCAAATCACCATCCTTTAATTCCATGCAGTTAAGTATTTAAACAGAATCAGTGTCCTGTTATACTAACTAATCTTATTGAATTTTAGCTACTTTGGTTTTATAGTTTAACTTATGAAGATACACTTTGAGTAAATTTTAGAAAATTGCTAATAAATTTAAAATTTACTGTAGTTACTGCTCATATTTTCTAATGTGTGTATGAATGTATTGCATCTTTGAGTGGTAAAACAATACACTGATGTTGAAATAGTACCTTTATTCGGTAGATACAATATAATAGTCCTTACTAGATCACAACAGTATGGGTGGTTGAGTTAGCAAGTAATCACGGATGTTAGCGGTAACCCTCTGCTCACACTAACTGCCGAGTTAACCAACTCACTCTTTTTATATATATATATATATATATATATATATATATATATAATGTGAACCCGGTCACGTGATTGAGTCATGTCACAACACCTCCCCACATAAGATTTTTTTTCATGTTCTCAGGACATTATATTTTTTCCTCTTAGGGTTAATATCCAATATTTCCGTAGGGGTTCGTTTACGTTTGCTCAATCATCTATTAATAACTGGAATTGGTGAAGGTATTGGTACATCAAACATGTCGTATAGTACGTTCATCGGTTGTTCATTTCTCCCATTTTCTTTTGGAGTGAACTTTTTTTTTATTTGATTGACGTGTCTTCTCTTCCACTTAGGATGTTTAATTAAATACAGCATCCTTTCAATTTTGCTTTCTATAATGCCCTCTAACCTTTCTTGCAAGTAATATCATTTCTCTTTGAATTATGTTTCAACAGAATTAATTTGTCGAATATCGATCTAATTTTCCTTGCAAACATTAATTCTGTTGGGCTCATGCCTGCATTCGGATTTGGTGTAATTCTATATATTGACAAACATTTCTGCAGCTCTTTGTTTTCAGTTTCAATGCAATCTGCTTTCTTTATTGCACTTTTGAATACATCATTGAAGCTTCCTACCAATCTGTTTGACCATGGATGGTATGGTGCTGATCTTATGTGTGTTATTGCCAGCAATTTGCAGAAATCTTCAAATTCCTTTGAAATAAAGTGTGTGTCTTTATCCAAAACGATTGTTTCTGGCACCTCAAATCTAGTGAATATCTCTTGAAGTGTATTAATAGTAAACTTCATAGTAGGAGTTTTACATTTTATTTCTTCAGGCCATTTTGTCAAAATGTCCAAGATCATGAGGTAATAAACTCCCCTCATTGGTCCAGCGTAATCAATGTGTAACGTCAACCAAGGTTTATCAGTTCTAGGCCGTGGATTAAATTTTGTAGCTGGTGCTTTTGCTACTAAAACACAATTCTTGCATGCTTTTACTAACTTTTCTATGTCTTTGTCTATGCCCGGCCAGTACACATAACTTCTCATTAGGGACTTCATCCTGCTCATTCCAGGATGACCAATATAGAAATCTTTTAATATTTTTTTAGTTAGTACTGCAGGTATTACTACCTGTTCTCCATACATTAATGTTCTGTAGCATATCGAGAATACGTTGTGTACTTTTTTATTTTTTTCATCCATTAATTTTTTTCATCTGGTTGATAAACTTATCAAATTTTGCCCTGAATCTAATTTTGTCCAGCATGACTGGTAATTCTTTAATTGTATTTTGCAGTATTTATTTAACTTCTATTTCAGACAATAATGATGCAGTGACCGTTTCCTCTATCGGTTCCATGGCTTTCGGAATTAGTCTTGATAAGCTATCTGCATGAGCTATCTTCTTTGATGGTAAAAATTTGCCTTTTGAAAGAATAATTCAGTAGGATTGTTGCCCATCTTGGTAATCTATTTACAGTGTGCTTTGGAATTCCCTTCTTGGATCCAAATATCGTTAATAAGGGACAGTGATCAGTTTGAACGGTAACCTACCTTCACTATATATATTTATGGAACATTTTTAACTGCAAAGATAATTGCTAAAACTTCTTTCTCTATCTGAGAATAGTTTAACTCTGCAGGCAACAGTGTTCTAGAAACATGATAGACTAAAATCAGTACATCATCATCTTCTTTATGTAATAACACTGCTCCTATGCCATAATTACTGGCATCACTTGGCTCAAAATGTATCAGTGATAAGTCTGAAGTTAAAACATTTTTTAATTTTGTAAATGCTTTTTGGCACTCTTCTGACCAGATAAATTTCATATCTTTTTTTAGTAGGTGATTTAATGGCACTCTCAATGTATGCACATTTGGTATATAACTATTATAACAGCTAAACCTAAAAGTGACTGTAACATAGCTATGTTCTTCAGTGTTGGCATATTTTTTTTTATTTTCTCTTTGGATCTGGTGTTTGATTCTTTTTCATTTATTACCTGACCCAGATATTTTATTTCTCTCAGGAAAAATTCACATTTATCTAGGCTTAGTTTGAAGTCATGTTTTAATTCTTTTAAATGCTTACAAAATCTGTCTTGAGTGTTCTTCTTTGTCTTTGCTTTTGATCAATATATCGAGATATGCTGTAGAAAAATCAAGATCTGCTAGCATCAAATCCATAATTTGCTGGAAGATTGTATGCGCAACTTTTATGTTGTTTATATGCTATAATCCTCTATGCGTATTTATAGTGAGTAACTCTGCACATTTTTTGTCTACTGGAATCTGTAGATACGCTTCCGACAAGTCTAACTTTGAAAAGATCCGTCCTCCATTTAGAGTAGCAAAAATGTCTTCCGCTGTTGGGAGGGGGTAATTTATATTTTTCAAACAGTCGATTTAACCCAGTAGAGTAGTCAGCGCATGTTCTTATTTTGTTGTTTTTCTTCTTGGCATAAACAATTGGCGCAGCCCATTGACTATATTCAATCTTTTTAGTAATGCCTTGACTTTCAAGTCTTTTTAATTATTTGTCAATAATCTCAATTGACACATATGGGACTTGCCGTTTTGGCCGAAAAACTGGTACAACATTTTCTTTTAGTTCACAACTTGCTTTAGCTTTCGTACATAGTCCAAGTCCTTCAGAAAAAATTTCTGTGTATTTAGCTTTCAATTCTTTTTTTATTATTTCAGAAAAAGTACTGTTTGCATTAACCTTTTTGCAAACCAAATTTAGAGGCACGTTGAATAAATCAAAATATTTTAACCAGTCTGTACCACATAAGTTCACTGAATTTTTCATAATGTACACTTTCAACTTTATCTCTGAACATTTAAAGAAAATGTTTACCCAAGTTTCTACCATGAATTTGAGTTCTTGTCCAGTAACCCCTCTTGCTATTTTTTTTGTCTTGTTCAGGGTTTGACAATTTATTTTTTTCAAGTCTCGGCATTGATGATTGAAAGATCACTTCTGGTATCTACCTGTAGCCTGATTTTTTTCATGTTTGCAAAAACAGTTAAATATTTTCTTTTTTCATTTGTTGTTGCATTTTCTTAAGTATTATATACCCTTTTTTTCCTTTATTTTCTTTGTTATTCCTACAGTGTGAAGATCTGTGCCCTTTAATCCCACAAGTTAAGCAAAATTTGTGCTTAAATGGGCAGTCCTTTTTTAGATGTAAATCTTTGCACCCATAGCAAGGATTTATTCTAAAATGAGTAGTAGCGTTACCTTCATTTTTCTTCTTTTTAATCGAACGGATATTTGCAATATCTCGTGTCTCAATTTTTTTTCTGTATCCACCATTTAGATTTAAAATCCTTGTACATTCTTCTGCTAAATTCTGAAGTGTGATATTTTTGTTCAAGCTTCACAAACAATTTTGTCCTGAATTCTTTCTCAGCTGGGTTTGTCATCCCTTGAATAAAGATTAGACCCTTCAACATGTCTAGAGTAATTTCATTAAGTTTAAAATTTTTGAAGTAATTGTTGACTCTTCTTGCATAAGCAGTAAAATCTTCATCATTTTTTAAGTTCAAGCATTCCCAACGTGTGTTGAACAAAGAATTATTTTGTTCAAATATTTTAGATAATATCTTTATCATTTCGGCAAACAATAATTTACATGGTTGTTTGGGCAAGATATAATTAGTGAACTTCTTGTGTTCTATAGAACCAAATTTTTGTAATAGGAGTCATACTTTTTTTTCACCAGACCAATTGGCACAATCTTTTTTGAAAATGTCCTGGTATCTTCTGAAATATGCTTCAACGCTAACGTCATCTTCCGGTTTGTATATAAATTCTTCTATCAAATTTATAACTGTTTCTTGTGAAAAAAATGTTTGCCTTACTGTTTTTCTCTTTTTTTGGTGACAAATTCAAATAATTTAAAAAATCTTTCTTCTTGATGTACAAGTCTTTGATGGAGTACATCAAACCTTTCTTGTTCGAATTTTCCTTTGTATCTCCTGCTGTATAAAAAATTCCAGCATACAAGTCTTACATTTTTCGAAAAAAAAAAAGTCAGCAAAAAAGTTTTTACTTTTTTTGTTTTGTTGACAATAATTTGCTTGACTTGGGAATCCTCTTTTTTTTTTTTTTTCTAAATCCTCCGTTAACAGATAATTACTACACGTTTTTTTCTCAATCCTTTATTGGCAGATTTTTTTTTTTTTTTTTTCAGTAATCGAATCTTAATTTGCTAGAACTGTTTGATTGCCCTGTTGTTTTATTCAGACTTTTGTTGAATTTTTAATATTCAGATCTGTTTGGCAAACCTGTTATTTTTTCCCCCAAATCCTTATTCACAAACTTGGATAGTCAAACTGTAATAGCAAAAAAGTAGTTGTCAATCTGTTGTGAGTTTTTCTACGAAAATCCTAGTCTGTCAGTCTATTTTCTTACTACACGCCGTAATTGGGTTCTTTTTTTTTTTTTTTGTGTGTGTGTGTGTTTGACTCTAATTTCTTGTTTCTAGTCTGTTATATCGTCGAGTGGTAAAACAATACACAGATGTTGAAATAATGCCTTTATTCAGTAGATACAATATAATAATCCGCACTAGATTGCAACAATATGGGTGGTTGAGTTAGCAAGTAATCATGGATGTTAATGTTAGCCCTCCACTCACACTAATTGCCAAGTTCAACCGACTCACACTTTATATATATGTGAACCTGGTCATGTGATCGAGTCATGTCACAACAGAATGTATATATTTAATAATTGGTATGTTGATATACACATAAAAAATTCAAAATTGTTTTTAAAAGTGGGAGTTGCCATTTTAACACTTTGGCCCTTCGCGTCAAATACTGGTTATCACTGCACCAGATATTTAACCCTTTCCATCCCCGAGTGGTTATCCTGGTCATGAGATCTAACTCTTCCACCCTGGCCCCTCAACCTCTGGCATCTTCCTCTTCGGGTCGAGGTTTCTGTTCAGTCTTAACCAAACTCAAGGGGTTGGCCTTAGGCCCCCGAGCATCTGTGGGTCAGTCTACCGGCTCACTGGTTCAAATCTGTTTTTTGCACATGTGATTATTAGATTCAGAAAGCAGAAGTGTTGTTCATTCACGGTCGACTGAAGATGTAGACACGGTTGGGGGAGCTGGTGTTAAACATTTAGAATACAGCAAAAAGAGATAGGAAGAAAAAAAATAATGTCGGTAGAAAGCTGGACAAACAACTGTTTGATGGTTGCGCTGTTAATGTCTTTTATATACAAGAAAAGAATAGAAAAAGGTTACAGAAGTAAAGTTTTTAGCATAACAACTCACACACTGGAATCTAGACAGAGTGTGTGTATGGTTCACTTGTTGTTAAATCGTCACAGAAAATATATAATTCTTCTCAAAAATGTTCTGCAGACTCTTTTGACGGAGTCAATTCTCAAATTAAACGATGGAACTACGACGTCTGTTCAAAGGTGCTGGTACAAATGACAGCTGATGCAATTCTGATATTGTCAGGTTGGTGGCGAACATTAAGTTTCATATACTCAGTGGTTTTTCACTGCGACCGCTATGACAGTGATGACATTTCTCAAAGTTTTGGGGCGACTTTTAAATTTCAACAATCCACAACAAATTTGGGGCGACACTTAAACTTTTCAAATAATGAATCTCCTTGTCAGGAACTACTCAGTCTGACCTCTACATAAAACATCAGTTTCACATAATCATTTCATAATCTTCTTCCTCTTCCTTGTCCTACTGTTGTCATCACCAGCTACAACAATTACAATCTGCAATAAGCCTCCATCTAAAACAATAGGACAAAATGCCAGTAAAATATATTTTACTCTCCTTTTTCATACAAAGACGACTTCGGTGGGTTAGGGTTCTATTGTTTAAATACTGTAACCTATTGTAACTAACCATATGTCTCAATTCATAGTTCACCTATCCTCTAGTAGACACTTCCATTAGGATAACACTTTCTTACACAAATCAAAAACAGTCACAGATTAGCTGATGGAGCACAGTAATGAATGACAGTAACCAGATCTCAATCCTGTATCTTTGTGATGTGGTAGAAAGGGAAATTTGAATCTTGTATGCACAAGTAACCAATCTAGAATTATGAGAAGCCATAACAACTGCTAGATTTGAAGTGTTACCACAATTTCATTGAATCCATGCTAAGAAGAATTGTCAATTCTAAAGGCATCCTGGTACTAGAAGAGTTATACCTAATAAGGTGACTAGTGAAAGGTGTGTTTCAAAGAGCATATAGATACTGCACTTTGATTTTTAGCAGAAATACTCTATTTCTAAGCAAAAGTACTGATTCATACATAAATTTTATAATTTTGATGAGTTTTTATACTTGTAATAACTATATAAGAGAAATGTTTTGTCACAAGATTCTAGTATTTTTCCATGTACTGTAAAATCACTTTTCCATTCTAGCAATCAAGCTGACAGAAAGCAGATAATGAAATATTTAAGATTTTTCGTGAGAAAGGGTGAAGCCCATTTTAATATTTTTTCTGTTTGACTATTGCTTAATATTTTTTTACCTTCTAAATATTTCATTGTTCACTCAGTCAAAATAAATATCTACATTGTTATTTATTATTCAAAGGACACATTAGTCATTGACTTGTAACTTATTATTTTCCAATTCCTAAACTTCACCCCTCCCTTACTGCTTGTAACAATTTGTATTGGCTAGACATAACTGCAAAAAGAATGTTAATTCAATCTCATTTTCATTATGAAGTTTTTGCCAACATTTTTGCTCATTATTCCTTTGTCTTTCTTCCACTGTTTAACTTCTTCTTTTAGAGGGTTCTATTGTTGTTTTGATTCTTTATTCAGTTAGAACAAAATGTTCATTAATAGTCATCATATGACATTTTACTGAGGAATATTATATTTGCAAATGAAAATATCTGTTTCAGACAATAAAATACTCTGCAAAGTTTTCTATGGCTTATAAATTTTTATACACGTTCAACCTTGTAAGAAAAATAGCAGAGGATTATCAAATATGATATAGACTTGACCTCCCCACCCCCCAAAACAAAACAAAACTGTAGATTCAATTAGTCAGAATATAGTGATGAAAACAAAGATGACAGTTATGTCCATAAATATCAGATAAAGATCAGTGTATGTGTGTCTGTCCATTTTTTTGATCTCAATGAATCATAAACAACCTGAAGTAATAACAGATAGTAACTACTGTAGTGACATGCGATTAAAATTTAAGTGGGGTATGGTACATTACTCATGTTTTCTTTTGGTAGCATGTATACTGTGATGTATTTGAAATATTACATAGTTTAGGTTCCCTAATGTTTTAAGGGGGACTTTGTGAAGGAATCATAAAGAATGATGACTTTTAAAAGAAAATCTAAATTGCCCACAAAATAAATGTAAAACTACAGAGATTGGTTGTGCATACAAAGAAAGATTATGCCAAGTTAAGGTGTTGAATAAAGATAAAATAATGTTATTATTTCTAGCTAATAACTTTTACATACATAGGATACTGAAGGTAAAAGGCTGAAAGCACAAAAACGACCTCTGAAGGAGCTAGCGTAAAACCTGCCCAAAGTGCTGCTTCTAGACTAAGTTGATAATAATGTTACTTGTGTAACATTAAAGTTATAGAAAAATATAACATATCAAATATAACAATACATTGTTTAATATAGTACTCTCTGGACCTGTAGAATTTCTACAGATTTTTGACAGTTTGAGTTAATATAGGTACCTCTAATTTTCGATGACTATGGTTTAAAATTTTTTTATAGGTGAAAAAGCTTTCATTTTAGTTTTACTTGAAGCCTAAAGGAACTTTCCAGTAAGTAAAATATGTTGGTGTATTTCAAACAGAAATTATATTGATTGAAATCAATTTTAAAATATTTTCTAAAATAGCGCCCTTTTAGTTTTCTTTAATCACAATGTAAGTCTCTGTATTAAAAAGTTTCCCAAAAATAAAATATAGTTTTCTGAAATTTTACTTGAGGAATATTAGCTGATTTAAAGTAAAATTAATCTGATTTAAAAAAATATTACTTATTTTAAGTTTAAAATAACACAGAAATGTATTTTTAAACAAATCAGTAGGTATTTATTTTTATTTTTATTTTTTTTAAACCAATATCACCATGTTTTATATAATTGACGGGGTGTTGACAGGTCCTGGTATAATGATTGTTGTTTTATGGAGAATTTATCTGTAAAACATAATTAAAAAAAAAAAAATGATGTGAACACCGCTTTTATATAATTTTTGAATACTCAGTAATCTTAAAAATGTTTAAGAATACACTCTGTAATCTAATTTTAGGAATGTTGACTTTAAATTTACTATAGCCTTTGCTCTTATTTTTGATAATGTCATAAATTGTTAACCATACTTTCAAAAATGGGCATGTTATGGGATATTTTATATTCATAAAAAATATTTTTAAAAATCTTGATGCAAAATGATTTGTATTAAGCTTTTCAATCTTTGATTAGTAAATATAGTTTTCAGTTAATGACAACTAGCAGTATAGCCCGGTGTTGCTCAGGTGTAATGAAAGCTTTAAAACTAATCCATGGTCCTGGAGCTCACTCTTTGGACATTGGCACGAAAGATTAAAAAGCAATAGTTGTTTCCAGTTAAAGCGAAACCGTAGACTGAAAGAAAAATGAATGGATGTAAGTCAAATTTTGATTTCCTGGTATTGATATCAAATAAATTTTTTTCGTCGTAAACTGAATTTTGAAGACTAAATAAGTATCATGGCTGAGACTAAGAACTACAATTATACCTACTTAGAGCCAAACCCGAAGCAAAAACTAAAATAAAAGGGCTGAAAAAAATACATACAGGCAGATAAACAGACACACAAACAAACATCTTGCCTTTTTTATATATATATATATATATATATATATATGTTATCAATTTTCTGCACTATTCTAAGAACTGCAACCTTGAAACTTCTGAATATCGTTTCTATGTCTTTGTCTATGAGTGTATCAAATTTGATTAAAATCGGACCACTCCTTCTATAATCCGATTTTTTCGATTATTGATTTTCAATATTTATCTGAGGTACCTCAACACAAAACCTTGCTAAGAACACTTGTAAACGCTTATAGTACAACTGTGCAAATTTTCAAGAAAATCAGTTCAGCCATTTTGGAGTCTATAGGTAACGGATACACACAGACACAGACAAAGTTCCATTAACAAATAAGTTTAGATATCACCTAACTGGATGAAAGTAATGCGGAATTTTATTATAAATTATTAAAATGAGAAAAAAATGAAGATGATTCTTGTAAAAATTCATTATTCATCAAAAAAAAAAAATAAAGGTCTAAGAATAGGCAGAAAAATTACAACATACCCATCATTAAAATTCATCTCTTTTATTTCATTGGTCTTGTTGACATTCATGTTTATTTTGATTGATTACACTCCAAAGTAACTAACCCAAAGAGCCTGTGTACATTTTATGTTGTATTTGAGGATTTTTGTGCAGGTTAATTCAAGAGTTATTGAACCATTTTCTGTTTTGGTTGTTTCATATTATGTTTTTTTTATCTAATAAGATAAACATAAATGGCAAAATCAGCTCATTTGACAACATCTGAAATCATGTTTTTCACTGACAGTGTATCAAGTCAATGGCATCCACTGTATTCATGTATAATACAAGTGCAGCACTCTCCACTCTTGTTGCCTTGACAAAAAAGTACAATTCAACTAATAGCCTTTTCAGAAAAACACCTTTGGAATTATGGATTTGTGTTGCTTACCAGAAAAAGTAAGCAATCCTGTCAACAGTAACAGAAAACGGGGAGTTGAGGAATAAGAATTAAATGAAAGGTGAAAGGATTTATCTCTTTCTCTCACCATCAGATAAATGCTTTATTTACTTGAGTGATGCTACAATCAGTTTTGTATGTAAATGTATATAAAGTTCTGTTGGTAGAATTGTTTTGTATCCATTGTTCATTGTTATTACTGTTTATTTCCTGAGTTTCACCCACTATGATAGTTGTTTTATCAGTTATTCTTAGCCTTGGTCATGAATGACAATATATGTGCATAGTTAAAAATAATTTATATCAGAATGAAGAGCCAAAATAGTTGGTGGAAGGTGTACATGAATTTTGACAATTTTTCTATTGCTGGTATTTTTTTCAAACGGCATGATTGTTTACTTTATCGTGAGTTTGAGTGGTGTTCTTTCATCTTTCACCAGTTTTGGTGTAGATATAATCTTATGCCCCTAAAGAGTTACCTTATTAAGATGTAAGAGTTCAGTTTTATTAAGTTAGTGGTTAGTTTTATTTTGAAATATATATGAGAATTTATTTAACTTTATTCCTATTCTTCATGAAATGTTTCTGTAGCACTTCTCACAAATAATGGGCATTATCTTTCTTTTTAATTAATATTTTGCATGATTTAGTGAAGCTTGACGTGTTAATCAACCATGTTTCTATTTCTGTGTATAAGTTAATTGCTTAATGCACTAGTTATGATAGTACAAATTCCTTTCTTGAAAAATATTGTGAGTACCAAAATGAAGATTTCGCTTGCTATGTTAGCCAAAAGCAGTATCTAAAAAAATTTGGATCAGTTTTTTCAGGCACTCAGGTTACTAAAACATGTATATTTACATCTATCACAGTTGAAGAAAATTTCGGTGATTACATACATAATGCCTTCATAAGAGGACTGCAGTTTACTCAGCTAAAAGATTGCTAGAAAAGAAATCGCCTCGTTTAAATACAGCCTTTGACCAGATTACAGTGCCTGAAATCATTCATAAACAATTTCAATCTTAGACTATAAATTGCTATAAATTTAAAAAAAAATTACTACTTTGCAAAAAGTATGCTGGTCAACCATTCAGCACCTGCTTAAATGTTAATTACAACTGTTAGTACAGTTTCCCCAAGTTGCTTGGCCTGGGTTATTATGTATGCAGCACAAAAGAAGCTTTAATTGGTGCTGGAAGTTTTGAAAGCTTTATTAATTACAAAATTGTGAAATAATATAGGTTACATGTGACTTTAGAGTTGCTGATCAGACCAGACATCAGATTTTGCAGCTTCTTCCAATCAATGCTTGTGGCATAAAAACAACCTTTTTGACCAGATTGTCACTTACAAATTAAAGGGACTTTTGTTGCAGTAAACAGAATTTATTCTTTGGATGTAATCTACTGCTATAGATGAGCAAGGCAGAGATGAAGCATGGGTAAGAGGGAGATGAACAGTCTAATGCTCGTTTTTTTCTTTCATGTTGCACTCGAGGCAATCTTTTTTTTTCTTGTTCAGGGAGTAAATTGAGGAAAGATTGTGCTTTTTTTTCTTTTTCAGACATATGTATATATGTATTAAGGTGTGTATCATATATCAACTGTTTCTATTGTTCTTATATCATTTTAGACTGGTGTAGAGCAATTTGACTCTTTGTCATTATTCTCAACTGTTATAATTTTTTTTTTCCAGATGCTCTTCATTCTTAAACTTAAAATTTCAAAAGAACCTTACGCTGTAACTCACCAACTACTGCCTCTCTCTCTTCTTTATTTGGTTTTAGAGATACATAGCCAAGAAAAAAAAAGAAAAACAATTGTAGCTACCCTAATATAAGGTATAAAGTTGTCATGAACCTGCAACACACCACTTTGGCTCTTAGCTGGGCTAGACGGGTGGTTGGAGAGGCCCGATCTGATCAACCGGTCGGTCATGTCAAGCACTAAATCAGACTTACGAAACACGAAAATACACTCACGCTCTCCACATCAGATAATGAACTGATTTAGTAAGCGGTAGCTGAAGGGTCAATCAACTTCATGGAATCAATATCAACATGGCTGAAACCCTCAAGTTTACTAAAAGAGGCTACTAAATCAAGATTTTAGTTTTTAGCAAATGAAAGAAACTACAGGTGCTCGGGACTCCCATCAAGATTGAGTATACCTCTCCTGTATCCTTGTTGGGTGAATGGGTTTCCCCCACCAAACACTTCCCATATAGAGCTCCGAGGCGGGTGGGGAGCAGGAGTGATGAAAAAGAAGAAAACCATTAAATGGAACATGTTCACAATCAAGCCTAAAAAAAAAAAATAACCTGATGTCTCTAACTCAGACACAGATCACGAGATTAAACCAAAAATCCAAACCTTCCACTATATATGGTAATTGAAGCAACTGAAGGAGGACCTATAACACAGCTTTCTCCATTCAGAATTGAAAAAATTCTTTCTGAAAATATCAGACCAAAAATGGTAAAAAAACTAAACAACAAGACTCTTTCGTTAGAAATAACTAACCAAAAACAAGTAGAAGAAATCTTCAAATGGAAATACAATGACAATATGAAAATCAAAACCTACCTTCATAAGACATTAAATACAAGCAAAGGAGTAGGCAAAAGCTCTGAACTATCACTATGCACCTTAGAAGAGATCAAAACTAATCTCAAAAATCAAATTGTGATAGATGTACGAACAATACAAATTAAAAAAATACAGGAGAAACCATAAATACAATTACATACATCCTGACCTTCGATACACCCAAAATACCAAATAAAATCCAAATAGGATATCAAAAACTAAATGTGGAACTTTATATACCAAACCCCCTCAGATGTCACAACTGTCAAAGATATGGATACCACCATGACCAGTGTACTCGCCCACCAGTATGCATGAGGTGCGGAGATAAAAACACATATACAGATTGCAAAAATGAACCAAGATGTGCAAACTGCCTAGGAGACCATGATGCAAACTCAAAAGAGTGTAACATATGGAAGAAAGAAAAAGAAATCTCCAAAATAAAATATACTAAAAATATAACCTTTCAAGAAGCACGCAAACTAGCAGAAATTACCAAATATGCTGATATAACCAAAAAAAACATATTGAATATCAATGAAACAAATCACCAGATATGTAAAATAAACCCACCAACATCCAATCGGGAGATATCTTGAAACTGCCCAAATGAAATGAAGGGACTACTAGAAGAATATAAGAAAACTTTGAATCAAATAAACATTGAAAACAATGCGCATCTAATAAAGACTAAAAATACAGCAGAACAGAGCTCTCAAATACAATAAAAAAATCTACAAAACCTCAAAACTCTGTTATACCTGCAGAAACACCCACAGAACTAAAAGACAGACACAAAAGACCACTGATGAAACAAAAGTAACAGAACATGCGCCCACCAAACAAGAACTTAAAACCAAAAAAGGAAAAGTCAAATCTCGTTCACCTTCCAAAACAAGGATCTTAACACAAAACAGATTTGAGGCAATGGATACAGAAGAACATAGAAGTGACACCCATGACTAACAAAATCATACAATGGAATATCAGAGGTTTGAAAGCAAACTGAAATGAATAGATGTTACTGATAATGATTTTTACCCTTCAATAGTATGTTTACAAGAAACCCTTCTAAAAAAAAAAAACAACAAATCAATGTCCAAAAATATACCCAATACCATTATATAAATAAAGAAAACAACAGAGCCTCAGGCAGAACATCTATATTAATAAACAACAAAATACCACAAAGCAGAATAAACCTTAAAACAAATATGCAGGCAATTGCAATCTCAGCTACATTACACAAAACCATATCAATATGCTCCATTTATATCCCACCAAAAAATACAATAAGTGAAATTGAGTTTGACCAGTTGATTAAACAACACCCAAAACCATTTATTCTACTAGGGGATTTGAACAGTCATAATGTGTTATGGAGGAGTAAAGAAAAAAAACAAGAAGGATGAAATAATAGAAAATATAATAAATAAAAACAATCTATGTCTCCTAAACAAGCACAACTACACCTATCTACACCCAGCATCAGGCACGTATACAACTATATACCTTACACTATGTGACCCCACCTTTATATTTAGACTTTAAATGGACCACTTATGAAGACCCATGTGGTAGTGACCATTTTCCAATTGTGTTAGAAACCTCTACACCAAACGAGGAATCCCCCATTCGATGGAAGCTGAAAAGAGCGGACTGGGAGAAATACCAAAGAGAGTGCAAAAAGAAACTAATTAAAAAAGGAAGCCAAGATTTTTTTTAAATTTTTTTTTTTATAA
This sequence comes from Ascarosepion bandense, assembly GCA_037127315.1. Taxonomy (NCBI): domain Eukaryota; kingdom Metazoa; phylum Mollusca; class Cephalopoda; order Sepiida; family Sepiidae; genus Ascarosepion; species Ascarosepion bandense. Next base: position 111,935 of record JBBBDQ010002353.1, read on the forward strand.
GCATTTCACCCCGAGCAAGGCATGTGACTGCCACTACTGCGCAGGGGGCTACATAGAGTGGAGAAAGGATGATTAAATATAGGAAATGTCAGAGGGTGGGTGATAGGCGGGTAAGGATACAGAGAATGAGGGTTGGGTAGATGAGAGTGTTCTGAGAATAATTGGGAATTAGTGTGATAGGAGGTGTCTATTGACTCTACATTTAAACACCTGGAGATTGTAGCTGTCGGGAAAGCAGACTTGTGGAAGGGAGTTCCACAGGCGGGAAGCACGAGAAAAGAAGCTGTTGGAGTAGAATTTACGGTTACATCTTATTTGTTTAACTGTAAAAGGGTGGGACCTAGTTGCTAATCTAGTATCTCGTGTAAATTCATGCTTAGGCGGCACCAGAGATCTAAGCTCATTGGAGCAGAAGCCATGAAAGTACTTGTAGAAGAGGCACAGGGAAGCCACATCACACCGGTGAGAGAGTGGTTGCAGGTGGTCTGCCAAGTCAGTATCAACCACGTTACAGACTCTCCTTTGTATTTTGTCAAGAAGCCCAAGGAGAGCAGTAGGGGCACCCGACCAGATATGGCAGCAATATTCTATACACGGGCGGATGGTAGATTTGTATATGTGCAGAATAGATTCGGGTGGGGAAAACTTCTGGGCCCTGCACAGAGAGCCGACTTTCATAGCAGCAGATTTGGCAATGGATTCAATATAGTCATTCCATTTGAGGTCCGCCGAAAGGGTAAGGCCAAGGAGGCGTAGTATTTTACTCTCTGGGAGGCCAGCCTGTCCCATGCTAATGGGAGGTAGATGCGATTGTCTGTGGTGGTTAGTTGATAACAGCTTCGTTTTAGAGGCATTGATGTGGAAAAGAACTTTTTTTATAGAGACCCTCACCTAGATAGCAAACAAATGCATACCTAAAGGGTAAACCAAAAACAAAAGAAACAAACCTTGGTACAATAAGGTATGCCAAGAAGCAATAACTCTCCGACATACAGCACTGTGTAAATTCAGCACTACACCAACTACACAAAATTTAAACGCATAAAAAAACTTAGAGCGAAATCATGCAGAGTTATAATAAAAGCAAAAATATAAATGCTGGGAAAAATATATAAACAACCTAAACAATAACACAAAACCTAAACAAATATGGGACATGAGAAGGAAAATATCAGGAAAACATCAATCCTTTCCCATAAGGCATCTTGGAACAGGAAAAAAACAAAGCTACTACCAAATCAAAAATTGTCAATCTATTAGCCAAAACCTATTCAGAAAACTCCAAGGCAGATAAAAACCAGAAATTCCAGAATATAAAAATAAAAGAGGAAAAAATAAAACTTAATTTCACATCCAAAAACATGGAAGACTATAAGTTATTCACCATGACAGAACTCGAGGAATCAATCCAAACTTCCCACAATACAACAGAGGGACTGGATGGAATACGATATGAATTTATCAAACATCTCCCACAAGAATCCCTAGATTACCTCTTATATACATACAATAAAATCTGGATAACTGGAAAGATCCCAAATTCATGGAGACTAACCACCATCATACCAATCCCTAAACAAGGAAAAGATCATAGTGATCCTCAAAATTACAGACCAATTTCTTTAACAAGCTGCTTGTGCAAGATCATGGAGTGAATGATTAACAAAAGATTGGTCTGGCACTTGGAAAAAAAACCCAAAATAACCAAATACCAATGTGGTTTTAGAAAGGGAATGAGCACAATAGATCATCTAAAAAGAATGGAAACATTTATTAGAGAAACAAACATTAAAAAGGAACACTTAGTAGCTGTCTTTTTTGACATAGAAAAAGTATACGAAAACCCCGTGGAAACATGGAATACTAAAAGACTTACACAAACTTGGACCGAGAGGCAGATTACCATTATTTATCAAGGACTTCCTCTCAGAAAGAACATTCAGAGTTCAAATAGATCCAACCATATCAGAACCAAACTATCAAATTGAAGGAATCCCGCAGGGGAGCATTTTAGCAGTGACACTATTTAGTGTTAAAATTAATGATATCACCCACTGCCTCGACCTGGGGATAAACGGATCCTTGTATGTTGATGATTTTATGATATGTTACCGATCAAAGCACATAAATACCATAGAGAGACAGCTACAACAATACATCAACAAAATACTCCCTTGGACAACAACAAATGTCTTCACAATATCCAAAACAAAAACTAAATGTGTTCATTTCTGCCAACAATGCAAGATACATCTAGATCCAGTTTTAAAACTAAATAACATTGAAATACCAGTAGTAGAAGAATATAAATTCCTTGGAATAACTTTCGATAAAAAAAAATGACTTTTATACTGCATATAAAAAAAACTCTGGACAAAATGTAACAACGCACTACAACTACTATGTGTGGTCGCTCACATGAAATGGGGAGCAAATAAAAAAACTCTCTTTAAACTTTACAGGGTAATAATACACTCCAAATTGGATTATGGCTTCATAGTATATGAATCTACCAGAAAAATGTATTTAAAAACACTAGATACAATTCACCATCAGGGAATGAGAATCGCACTGGGTGCTGTTGTGGAACCCAGACTCATTCACTGCTAAATTAATAGGTGTGTGATAGCAGTAAGTGTGAGAGGAGAGCAGACAGTAGGATTGTGCGCATGACCGCAGTCTACTACTAAGGACTATACTGGATTCATAAGCTCTACTTATTTGTACCTTCTTCTTTGTTACCTTTTCTGTAATACATCTTTCTTTAAGCTACACCTCGTGTTCCATGTTATATTTCCATGGACCCATTTTTGGCTCCACATCAGTTGCTTTCCCCACTTTCACAATAGAGAGCCTACACGTAATAGCCAATGAACTACCATTAAGCCTAAGGTGAGAAAAACTGTCTTTACATTATTTCACTAAACTAAATTCCTACCACTCAAACCCTGCTTATGACTGCATACTAAAGCCTTCATACCAATTATTATTAAATGAAAACAAAATAAAAACATTTGGGCTTCAAATAAAACAAACCATTAAGGGACTAAAGATCCCATTACATATAATTCACAAAACCAAGATATCTGATATGCCCCCATGGATCATTAAAATACCAAATATAATAATGGAACTCAGTAAACTCCCCAAAAGCAAAACTCACCCCATCACGTACCTGGAAAAACTAGCTAAGATCAAAGAAAGGTACCCAAACCATCAAAGTATTTATACTGATGGCTCCAAGAATGCAAAGAGCACCGGTAGTGCAGCAGTGACAGACAAAACTACCAAAAAAATACAAATACCAAATGAAGCATCCAAATTTAGTGCTGAAGCAATTGCCATAAACATGGCACTAGGCATAATAGAAAATAATAACCAAAAATTCATTATTTACTGACTCCCTGTCCGTCCTAAAGGCTCTGAAAGGAAGAAAACTGGATAACCCACTCATAACAAACCTACTCCATAGAATTAATAGCCTAGAACAAAAACACACAAATTATAATCTGCTGGATACCCTGTCATATGGGAATAAAAGGAGGAGACAAAGCGGATCAATCAGCAAAATCATCCCTGAAAATGACCGTAGACAAAAAATCAAAATTCCCTATACAGACATAAAACCAACAATAAACAAACACCTAAAAATGAAATGGCAACAGACATGGGAAATGAACAAAGATAATAAACTCTTCAAAATAAGATCTAACCTAGAAAAATGGAAGCAGGAAGAAAAAACAAACAGAAGAGATCATATTAAATCGGCTCCACATAGGACATGCACAACTCACACACAACTATTTACTGAAACAGGAAGAAAAACAACCTAAGTGTACATGTGGATCCATATTGACACTAAAACACATATTTGAAGATTGTAAAAACACAGCCCCTATGAGAAGAAAATTTTTTAATAAAAGAAATCTTAAAAGAATTTTTGAAGAATTAAAAGCCAAAAAGATCATGAACTTTCTTAAAAAAAATAGGAATATACCACAAAATATAATGTCACCAAAAAAAAAAACAAACATAAATTAATTTACTGATGGAGATGCCTACTAAGACTAACCCAATACCATAGACTATAGGTCCTGGGCATGACAGTAAAATGCATCTGGCAGCAGGGACTCTGATTGGAAGGTTGTGAGGAGCATGGAACCACCTCTTAATTGTTGTTGTTCTCAGGTCCACCCTGACCCAGAGTGGTGGTGCCTGTTGGGGTCCCGGCTATGGGCAAATAGCTAGTCCCCAAATTGGTAAAAACAATATGAAAGTATCAAAAATAAAATAAAATTTTATCATAATATACACAGAAAAATGAACTTTTATAAAATATATATATACTTTTTGAAGGAAAAATATTACCAACAAAAAAAAAAATTATTACCATAACCTTCTATAAAAAATATATATATTCTCACCAAAATTTTTATGAATACAAAACTGGAAGATGTTTTTCAGTTTGCTAAAATTAAAAAAAAAGTTGTTTTTTTTTCATTTAAATCTTCTCACTATAAAAAAACATAAAACCCCATCTTTTTGACATTAAATAACCCACAGAGGTTGATATGCCGTTAAACAAAACTCAAATTCAAGCTCATTTAATATACACTTTATGTGAGCTGAAGAATGGATCAACCAAAACATTAACAGAAGAAAGAAATTACTGGAAAGTAAGCTGAATGTGTAATGCTCCTCATGTCATTTCCACCGAGCCTCTCTACGGTGTATGATTTCATTGAATTTCTTTTAATATGTTCCTCTCAAATTTATATTTAAATTTGGGGTCATCAGGAGAGTGTGCACTGTTTCAGGACCTTCCTCTCAATGGTTTCACTTGCACACTGGCCCCCTTCACTGATGTGAGACCCCTTTATAATAATATGCTAGTGTGTTGTAGATATACTAGTTCAAATGTGTGAACAAGTAATTAGGTTTTCCAATCAGTATTTGTAAAGTTAATGATTCTTCTCATAGTCATAAATATTACATTTGACAATATTGATGAGTTGTTCCAACAAAATTGTTATTTTATATTGCCTGTTTTTAATTTTGTGACAGAAACACTCATCTGAAGCAACCCAAAATTTAGGGTTTATATTGCCATTTAAATATTAAGATAATGCTTTTACATATGAAAATGGCTATAAATCATATTGTACAAAAATATAGTAAGTACCATAAAATTTATCTATATTTATATAAGATCCTTTGGCCACTATTCATCTCTAATTCTTATAATTTCAATTCAATCGATACAGGGTGTGATGGATAAATTGTTTAAATCCAGTAAAAATGAAAATATCACTGACATCTCATTTTAACATATATTTACCAAAATTAAACACAAATATATTGAAATACTAAAGAGTAAATTTATTTAATAAAATCAGCATTTGTTTTAACTTGAATTTAACATGAAACATTTAACACAGAAACACTAACGTATGAGTGAGAGAGAACAAAAAAGCTATGGACAGACATAAATCAACAAGAATTAAAACATTGTGAAACCTGTAAACACTTTTTTGTAACAGGAGGTATGCAGTTATTGTCATGCAATTACTGGGAGTAATGCAATATGTATTTGCACTCAGTGGAAACAGACAAGCAATAACTTTATAAAAATAAGAACTAGATAACATCCAAGACATGAGCAGTGAAATGAGAATAGTCTACCCTTGTAGATTAAATAATGGCTTCAGTTCAGAATTCCCTGTGGGTCACCTGGATCACTATGCAGATTTACTGCAGAAAATTCACAAATTAGTGCATATTCTATACATTCTTTAATTGAAGTAGCATTTTTAAGTTGAAATTATGATTAAGTTTATCACTACAAAAATTGAAAATTTATCTAATGTTGGTAGGTAGTATTATCTGTTTAGTTTTATTAAAATTATTTTTATCATTCATTCTTTTTTAAGTTAAAACATTGTATTGAGCGCTTTCTATTGCCAACTTTAACATTGTTGGAAGTTATCAACTATGATTGTATTTTGTTATATATAAATGTGTGTCTTTTTGTAATAAAAGGTTGATGATACCCACCCCAGTTGGGCAAGATGTGAAACATTGTGAAATCAATACAGTGTCCAATGTTTGAGTTTGGTCATAAATTCAATGTAGGGATTAGAAATTTTTTCACTGCCAGTTTGTTTGACAATCTGAAGAAGATTCTTTACTTCTCTTTGAATGTCTTCCAAAATTTTCTGTCCAAGTGATGTCTTGTAAGCTATCAACAATTCTTTAGTTGCACCAAGGCCAGAATTTTAGTTTTCAAACATTGGGTAAATTGTAATAAAGAAACAAAACTAATTTAACTATGATTGAAATGTTTATTTTATCTCAAGCATTGTCATACACCCAGCTTCACTCTAAATTATTTTTGGCTTGATGGCAGGATGATTATTAAGATTAGTATATTTTCAAGTGGTGGTTTGCAGTTACAGTGCAAACCTGATTAAATGAAGATAGGTAAATGAACTTCTACAATTGTCCTAAGTAGATCGCTTATATCTCTGTAATTTAGAGATTAATACATCTGTTATCTTGACTTGATTGAAATAAATTTATTATTTTTATCATTTGCTTATCAGATGGTTTACAAATTTAGCTTAACTACTAATTTATACAATTCTGGCCAAGTATTGTAACACATTTTTGTTCTTCAGAGTAGAGTTTGATACTCTCACTTTAATAAAAGGGTTTCTCATTTACCCTCTCCCCCTTGTCTCAAGCATGAGAGTTTCTTCTGTGTATTGTTGCTGGCAGACCATACCTTGCAAAATACAAATATTTTGTTTGCATCACCTTTGTTACTTGTTTTCAGGTTGCTGTGTTTTACGAGATTGGAGAATAAGAGATTGCAACACTTGTTTTGTTGTTGGCTGGAATTTCCTAAGAGGCACTAATTTCTTAAGTTGATAGCTCTATATTTTCTACTCATCTGGATAAGTCTGAAGTAACTATTATGCCCCTGAAACTAACCTCTCCTTGCTGCTATGCCTTTGTTTCAATTAAAATATCAAGGCATTCAGGTATAATATGAGACTTAAATGAATCACACATAATTTATATGAAGAACTGTGCCAAATTTTCTGAATAATAATTCACATTTTAACTTCCTTTTTTTCAATCTTTTGTGCATTAATTTTTTGTCAAACCTGTTGATATATATATTTTTTTTTCATTGAATCTATTGCTAAAGGAAGAGTGGTCAGATGGTCTAAATATCCAAATATTACTTTGTTTTAATGTTTTCCCTTATTCCCGAGTTTTCCCAATACTAGCAATATTTATCAAGTGACGTTAATTTTCTAAATTGATTTTTACAACTTATTTTTCTAGATATATTGAATAAAACTATTTTTTTAAAAAACTCTATTTCTATTATGGGGAAAATAAGTCTACTCCAAGTACTCTTAATAGTGCATGCTGTCAAACCTCTTTGTGGATAAGCTACCACCTCATCCTATTATAGATATATTTTAAATTTTTGATGTAAAATTCAAACCATGTTATCGAGACAGTATTAGCTTTAGATTACTAATATCTTCTTGAAATAACCTTTTTTTTAACTTTTTTTTTCTTTCTAGGTGAAAAAGAAGAAAAAAGAACATGTTTCTGCCTTCAAAGAACCAGAGTCTGAAGAGCCGTCTTCTGAAGCCAGCCTTACAGCAACAGAACCTGACCTGTCAATTGAGAAAAACCTTGAAGAAAAAGTGGATGGCTTACAGGAGATTAAAGATGTGGCACCAAGTTGTGAAGAGCAGTCAGCCAGTAAACAACTGGATAGTGTGCTCCTTAAAATTCCTCCCCAAGTTTCTCCTCCACCACTATTACCAGAAAAATCTGCTGTTGTAAAAATGGATGAACCTTCTTTATTACTAGTTTCTACTAGGGTTAATGAAAATGATGTTTCTGAAACTAAAATCAAGGAACTTGGTCCTAATGATGAAATCCTTGCTGACTTGGTCTCTGAGAGTCTTACGCCAGCCTCAGAGCAACCTGTTGCAGCAGAAGAATGCGTTGCTCAGTTACCGGATACAGACCTCAATGGAACATCAATGACACCTTTGGTAAATGAAGATGAAGCTATCAAAGTTGGTTCACCTGATAATCTCAATGAGTTAGCAGCAAGAACTCTGATTGCTAACACACATGATGGAACAAACAGTGAAGAACAAAGTCATTTGGCAATGGTTGATGAGTCAGTGATCTCAAGCTCTTTGCTTCGACCACGGTGGCACCATTCTGTTAATGGTGCACATGAAGTTAGAGCTGGACTTAGTTGCCTACCAGACACTTACGGCAGGGGCTACGGTGCCGGTGTTCGGAATAACCCACCACCAGATTTTATAGTTGGAATGGTTGACCAGGGCTTGACAGATCTCAACCTAGGTGAAGAGGAGTTGTCTCCTGAAATACCTGTCTTTGCTGATGCATCCCCCATGGTTGATGGAAAAATGCAGCCACCACAATATTATCAATCTCACAATTTGCAAGACCATCGGGTCTCTACAGCCCCCTATGCAGTTCATGTGAATGAGAGTGAACTGCGAGAAATAGATTTGGATGGTTATATATCCATGGCAGGAACCCATCGAACAGTGACTGTAGCTGGGGAAGCTCGACCAGTTGAATGGGAACCTACTTATGCCACGCCTAGTGCTGTGACTGGAAAAAAAGCAGCAACTTGTATAAGATCAGGGAATGCTGCATGGCAGGTAAACACTGCGCGTAATGTGCAGCCATTATCCTCTGCCCAGTTGCGAAGTCTCTACTATAATAATGAACTGGCAGTAAATGCAGAATACATTGAATCCTTTGTACAGGTTAGTATAAGCTACTCTTCTCTTTTTTTTTTTTTTTGCATGTGTGTATGCTAGTCTCACTTTTTCTATTAATTTGCTTAAAGGCCACCAAAAGTACACATTAACTTCAAATCACTTTCTATTTATAGAATTTATATTATTTTTAAATAAGCATCTAAAGAAAGTATGTAATTATTTCAATTACTGATATGTTTAATAATTCCTAAGCAGCTGGAATTTAATGTTAAATAATTTTTGAACATGCATGCTTAAAATTTAGAAACAAAATTTGTTATTAAGTGCAGAAGAATAGAATCTAACAAGAAATGAAAAGATTAATAATTTTTTTTGTATGAAATAATGATTCATTTATCTTTTAAAAGAACAAAAACTTAAAATATGTATTTCATTTCCTTTGACCAAATAAAGATATAATTATTTTGTGGACATATTTTTATTACAACAATTATTAATTTTAAAATTTCTGGACTGGTAATCTTTCTATTACATTGCTTACTATGATGATCAATATAGTGTATAACTGTTTGTTCATGTTATCTTTTTAATGTACTTTGCTGGCATCTTTATCGAACAGTTACCATGTGTTTTTATCAATAGCAAAAGGCCATTTAATATATTTGTGACTTACTGTGTTGCATGTACAAGTGCTTGACAGTTCTAGCCACTGTGGTGTATTTCCAGGCTTTGCCCTTGTCTCTCACATCTAGCATGCATCAATCAACCAAACATTTCATTTGGTTTTGGTGGATTTTTAGATCATGCTTGTTCTTACATATTTAGCTACAACTGCACCATTTTTAACTCCTCTTCTGTTCTATGTTTTCCTGAGTCAGAACACTTGGTCTGTCATAGAGGGGATTTCATTTTCTCTCTTTCCTGGTGATATGCATTTGGAGGTTTATTCATAACATGTATTGGTTTCTTCCTCTTGGTGGGTAAAAGTTGGATAGCCAACCCAGTTTATTCTCTTTGCCATCTTTCTGACCTGTCACTTGTCTCTCTAATTATTACAAAGAGTGTTCCTTAGTTGTCATTTGGCCTATTTCCAGAAATAACTTTTAGACATAAATACAGTTTGCAAAATATACCTTTCTAATGCTTAGTTGGGATATTGTCAGTGATGTTTTATACCTAGGAACATCATGGGTTCCAGTTTTTTTAACATCAGTGATTACTTGAAGTCCTTATACTGCATTTCTGTTCTTGTCACCATATTCCATTAGCCTATTTAATAGGAGTTGTAAGGCACTGGATTTTTTAAGGTTTTTGGAAAGAATGTTTTTTGTGGTGGAAAATGCAGTATACACATCACTCAATAAGTCCCGGGCCTGACATATAGATGGTGCCACTAATAAAAAATCCATATGATTTTTATGACGTATTAACCTCTACATGACACGTGACAAAATTTGGGCCCAATCAGCTTATTAGTTTACAAATTACAATTATTTATGTGAAGTTACTGTTACAAATTTTCAAAACAATGGAAAAATCTTAATTTCATGTATTAATAAGGCATTGCTTTCTCATGGGGAGGAAAAAATACTGTTGAAGCAAAGCAGTGGCTCGATAAGTGTTATTTGGACTCTGCTCCATTGGAAATTGTAAATTGAAGTTGTGTGAGATAACAGAGGAGTCGAACATATCAGAAGGCAGTGTATTCACCATTTTGCATGAACATTTGTCATTGAGAAAGCTGTGTTCAAAGTGGGTGCTGCATTTGTTGACAGTCGATCAAAAACAAATGTGTCCACAATTCAGAGCATTGTTTGCAATAGTTTCAATGCAACAAGGGGTTTTTGCATAAATGTGTGATAATGGATGAAACATGGATCCACCACTTCACTCCTCCAGAGTTAAATTAGCAGTCAGCTGAATGGAAATCAGGAAGAGATAGTTGAAATTTCTTGGGCAGATAATGAGGAAAGAGACTTGAGAAGTCTGATACTCACAGGACATTAAAAGAACAGAGGAACAGGAAAACTATGCACAATGTACTTAGTGGACTTGAGTAAATAGATGGTAGAACAAGATTTAGAAGAAATAACAAATAGACAAAATTTATTAAGAGTTACAAAGGTCAGGAGAACCATGATTGCCCAAATCTTGAATGGACATAAAGAATGATGTACTACTGAAAAAATAGTTTCATCTCTGTTGTGCTACAAATTCTAGAAGTTGCAAGGCATTAACAGCTGAAATGGAACTCATATGAAGAGTCAATTTTGACCTCCTGTGTCTTTAGGCTGGTCTGATCTAATAATTATTGATTTTATTGGTATTATATTTCTTTTACTGCAACACTACCTATGTATTTATAATGATTTTAACTAGTCTGAAGTCAGCATCTTCAGTTATACACAGATGAAATTGGCTTCTAGCCCAATGACACAGTAAACTGATAAAATTTGAATGGTCATAACATTGTTACTAATTGAGCAAACAAGATAAATTTGGTACTATTTCTTATGTTTTGTCAATCTCTCTATGCATATATTAAAGGTTAGATCTACTGAACATAAAATTTTAGTAGTTGGATACCTAATAATAGATGTTTAGAGAAGGTGTATTACAAGGAATTTTTTCAAGTCAAAATAGACAAGACTTTAGAGAAAATGTTGCTTGTATTGACAGATTAAAGCTCAGAAGGAATGCTAAAATAGACATGACTGGGTGAGAGAACAGCAATCTATTGGAAGTTGTGTGAATGACTCAATTTTGATCATGCAGACAAACTTCAGAAGTTCATGGGTTAAAATAGAAAAAAGTAAAATTTAAATGGATCACTCAATTCAAGCTTGGATACCAAATTTTGTGCTTGGTGATATTTTGGTTACTTCCTTTTTTAGATAAAAATATTACCTGCCCTTGGTCAAAATTGAATCAGAAGAGATAGAATAGGACCATGTGTTGAATGAATCCTATAGGTTGGATAGAATTTAACAAATGATTTATATAGTTGACTGCAGAGTGAAATTGAAAGAAAAGTTTGGAATACAGCCTTGGTTAGAGCAAAGAAAAAATTGTGGAGTATGATTATAATTGTACCTATCTTTATTAGAGCATTTGAAAGAGGTTTGGAAAGTGCTGTGAAAAAAAATCTAGATAACAACTTATCTAAAATTATCCAGAACATTTAGATTACTAGAATGTTGAAAAGTTTTTTTTTCACTTGATCTACATTAAAATCCACCAGATATAGCTGGTGCAAAAACTGTCAAGTGCCTTATATAATACATGTTTATGTATTCAAGTCTCTTTCAATTCATGATTTACTAGGCAGAAGATTTTCTGCAGTAGATTTTCTGTTTCTTTCTGCAGTAGATTTTCTGTTTCTTTCTGCAGTAGACTGGTTTTCAACCAAGCCCTGTCTGTCCTGCTATTTTAGCCATAGTTAGGAGAGAAGAGATGGATTCATACCTTAAGGATATTTTGTATGTGTCTGCTCAAAACTCTAAAAATTAAAACTGTACATCAAATATATGCAGTTTTAACAACTAGCAGTATGTCTTATATCTTGCCCAATTTAGCAGTTCTTTCTTAGCAAAGATAACCAATTTATCTATTTAACTTTAAAAATCAAATTTGATATTTTATAATAGTATATTTTGTAAATTCAGCAAATACTATAAATTATAACATACTATATAGAAAATAAATACCAAAATGTTTAGAACTATCAACACTTTTTTGCTAATACTCTTACATGTGATTCTATATCCAAGTAATTTACAAACGTTAAGTTTTTTCACTATAAGCCTTGCATTTATTTTCATTGGTGTGTGTGTGTGTGTGTGTGTGTGTGTGTGTGTATATATATATATATATATACACACACACACACACACACACACACACACACACACAAGTGAACACTGAAGTCAACACTCAGAGGCAACAGACTGTTTCAAGTTAGGTGCAATCACCAGGCCACTCTGGTGGCCTGGTGATTGTGCCTAGCATGAAACAGTGTTGATTTCAATGTTCACTTTTATATTTACATATTCTTTATCTCTGATATTGACCACTTTATTCTATAAATATAACACACCTTAAAACTATATTTCTTTTCATATATATATATATATATATATATATATATATATATATCTGATGAAAGGCTGAGTATGGTCTGAAATATCAAATATAATAATAGAAATAAATAAATACTGTCAAAAATACATTTTTAAACTTACAACTTTTTAGTAGTTTTTCATATATATATATATATATATATATATAGTTTTATTGCAAAGAATTTGTCACTTTAACTGAGCAGATTCATGCCGACTTCAAAGTTTTGTGAGAACACTGTTATGCCTTGTCAACGCTTGTTTTTTTTTTTTTTTTCCTGCTGTCGAGTCCTGGTTCCCATTCCTATTTATGAGGAGTCTGTTGTAATTTTATTTTTTCTAGGAGTGGTCCCACTTGTGATTAGTTGATTTTCTTTTTATTTATTTTTATTGTGCAGGTGTTTGATTTTTTTTTTTTTTTTTTTTTTTTTTAAATTGCTTTTAATGTGTGCATGAGTAGGTGTTTGTTTTAATTGGGTTTTTTATTTGAGACACACACACACAACATCCGGAACACACATTAACTTGCATAGAAAACCTTTAAGCCAAATATTGTCTATCTCAGCAAAGCTCTTTTGTGATTCTTGTTTATTGATTGCTACAAAGAGGAGAAAGTATTGATGAGAAAAACAAATGACAGGAGGCTGTGGTGAGCTGTGATTACAATCAGTGTATCAAAAATATTCTTAGTTTTTATTGACCTTTTATTGCAGGGCTTACTTCATGTAGACATTTACAGACTTTAACTCCACTCTATTATTATTATTATTAATGGCAGATACAAATATTGAACTTCTGATAATCTTTGAAGGATTATTGTAAAATGAACATAGTAGAGTATGTTAAAAAACATTTATTGTGTAAAATAAATGGTCATTTTATTTTATGGCTACAAACTTATTGATCTATTTCTGCATTTGTGATATTGAAAACTTGTACTGCAAAGACACTGTTCTGTATTATAATTTTTTATTACTCTATCCTTGTAACACATAAAATTTAATACATAATTTTAAAAATGATTGTTGGTAAGAGGTCAATAATTTTTAATTTAGTTCAGAATTTTCAATGCACAGACTATGGTCTTGGGAGTAGTCAATAGGCTGAGGTGATTGGCAGAGTTTGGGTTAACCCTACACTCTTGTTTATCACAAAACAAACACAGAAGGAAATATCTGTGCATTATCTGGTGAAAGTATATAGATATAGAAGATACAAAGATAGATATTAATAAGCATATATAAAACTATTACTAATTACTAGATTAAGGAATTAGTCAGCTTAATTTATTCTTAATATTATTGTCTTGTTAGCATTATTATTAAAATTCAATATGTATATATTTTTTCCAACATTTCATAAGGTAACCAATGTCATTTCCTTTTGTGATAAATTTTGCCCTCAAATATGAATTTTGTGAATACTTGAAATTATATGAAAAAACAATTATTGGAAATGAATCAGATCTTTTCAGTGTTGTATGCATATTTCAATATTGGCCTTACATGTAGCTCTATAGAATGATCATATAGACTTTCAGTGTAATATAAATTTAATTGAAAATCAAAGTAAATTTCTGGATAACACCTTAAAAACATTTGCACAAGTAAAAGCTATCAGCATACATCTTTGCTTGGATTTTATAAACAAGCCCTAAAAAAAGACACCTATGTTTAAATGTCTAAAATATGCGCACCTAGATAAAGGTTAAACAGTAATAAGAAAATAAAATAATCGGATCAATATTTTAAACAGAAAAAAAAAATAAGACTTCAAGAACAATAGAATTTTTTGTCAAGATTAAGATGTTAAAATCAAATAATTTTATTAAACAATGAATTTGAGTCAAAATAAACTCAGATTTGGAACAAAGAAACTAAGTGGATAAGAATGTCACAAGTGATTCATCTCTAGTTTAAGAGAATACTCATCCATATCAGTGGATTTCTATAATATTCCCAAATAGCTTGACAAATATAGAAGTCAGTGAGATAAATGGGACATGAGTTAGAATTGAAAAGATTTTGTCTTTGCTTAAAATTCAAATATAAACAAAACAGTACTTACTTGAAACTAGGCAACATAACTTGTTAGTGTTTGAAGAAAGACAATATGTCAACTTCATCTACACTGGATAGTAAGAAAATTGCTCTCATTCTCTGTTCAATTTACAAACTTCTAAATTAAAGTCTATAAGTTAACTATATAGAAATCCAAATTTGACTTGTAGGATTACTCTTCTGACATAATTTTTGCGAAACAAAGCTACTCATGACAGACATTTTTATTTTAATAATATCTTGCCAGCTTGTTAAATAAGCTACATTTGAAAATTGATGAGATTATCAATTTGGGTATCCAAATAGGCAAAAACAGATGAAGTCAAACTAACGCAGGAAATATTGTCACAAATTAAATAGGGTATATTTTTGTAAGCTTCACTTCTATGAACTTTTGTATATAGTTAAGAACATATTCTACTGGTTTGTAAAGGTAAGTAAAAAGACGAAGGGCTTTGTCTTGTACCATGCCAATAAACCCTAAAGTTATAGGCAGCTTTTAACAGTTTCCATTCAGCATTCCAAAAAATTTTAAACTAAATAAAACCAGTAAAACTGCATACTTGAAAAGAAAAACATCCTGACATATTAGAGATGGAGTTTTCCAAAAAATAGCTTGGTGTTAGATTAGTTATTCAGAAATAAATATGCCATGGAATGCATTTGTCATTAATTTTTTAATATAAACTGCTGAGGTCTAAACATGATTGTGGTTGGATGTTTCTGTTGCTCCATGTATGCAAATTTAAGTGTATATGTGTGGGTGAACTTAACCATAGCATACATTAAATTACTCAATATGATGGTACTTCTAGTCTTGTGCTAAACTAAGTGACATTTCCAAGTAACAATTTGAGCTGTTGATTTCATAAACTGGCTAAAAATGTAACCACTTTAATAAAGACTGAAAGAAAAATAATCAATAATAGCAAGCTGACAGCTGTGGTGTTAAGCGTTCTTTCAATTGTGGCATTTTCAGTGAGTTTAGAGTTGCACTGAAAAGTTACCAAGAGACAGTGCTGAAAAAGCACAAGAAATGTGTATTAAAAGTATATTGACAGAATACAAAAAGGGATAATGTAATTGTGTGTTACTCATGGTGAGTGGGGGTAGGGTGAGTAAAGGATCACAAAGTTGAAACAAAAGAAAAAACAACTCTTATATTGTTGCTTGTAGTCAATACAAAGTAACACTAATCAAATATTAGTGGATTGCAGAGCAATGGTCACATAGTAAGGGATAAAACAAAATGTATAAAATTTGAAGATTTTAACTCTAATAACCACTTCATAGGGCATGGAACATAGCTCTAAGAGAAGGCAGTGCTTATAAAGGATATGAGTGGCAAAATGAGCAGTTGTATAACTGTATAACCCAGTCGTGGTTCCACCGAAGGGTAGAACCACGACTGGGCAAAAATAGACAGACATTTTTTGGTCCGGCTATATGGCCGGGAATACCCACAATAAAATGACCATGTGTCACATCCAGCCTTGCGTGAGAAGGCTAGTAAATACAGTTGTATAACTCTTTGTTTCATCTTTCAAACAAGACATGTTTTCCATGCAAACCACCATAATAAAGCTAATATAAAATTTAGAAACTGTTGAGTTAAAAATGTTCAGACAATACTAAATTCAACATTGCAAAGGAGAGGTTTTATTTCCTAAATAGTAGTACTTCTTCTTCATGTGCCATGTCCTTCAGGATGTAGGTGATCATGGGCTTCCACTTGGCCCTGTCTCTTGTTGATGTCAATATATTTCCTCTTGGTCCCTCTCCCAAACCTTGCTCTGCCATCCATTTGCTCAAGCACATAAAATATGTCTTGCGCTGCTTTCCTCTGTCTCTTTTTCTTTCTATCCATCATGTGAGTATTAAATTCTCCAGGTCCTCCTTTCTCAATATGTGTCCCAGGAACCTCATCTGTCTCTTCCTGATGTTAAGTATGTTTTCTTTTCATTTGCATCCTCTCCAACATCTCATCATTAACATGCTCAGTCTATGGTATCCTCAGCATCCTTCTGTAGAACTACATTTCACCTGCCTCATTACTCTGGTTAGCTTTTGAAATGCATCCTTGACCATGCCAATTCATCTTTGGATCTCCATGTCACACTTTCATCCTCTGTCAAAATGCTCCCCAGGTATTTAAATTTCTTTACTTGTTTTATTTTAGTTTCTCTGATCTGTAGTTGGCATTTTAGGGTCTTTTTTTTTTTTTTTTTTTACTGATGACCATACATTTTGTTTTCTTGAAGTTTATGCTCATTCCTTTCTTCTTACTTTCTCTTGCTACCTTCTGTTGGAGGTCCTGCATTTTTTTCTGTGTCTGCTATCAGCACTGTGTCATCCATTTATCTTACATTGTTGAGATTGTGGCTGCCAATTACGAATCCTGGCAAAGATTTTATTTCTTTCAGAAATGTTTCACTGTATAAATTGAATAGATCTGGTGTGAAAACACATCCTTGTCTTATGGCCCTTTCTATTTTTATCTGAATTCATTTCCTATCTGTATGCAAGCAGTTTGCTGCCAATATAGATTCTTGATTATCCTAATCTCTTTTCCGGAAACCTCGAATATGTTTCGCATCTCTATCGAGTCTTTGTGGTGTACTTTGTCAAACGCCTTTGCATAGTCTATAAAGCATGGATAAAGGTCCTTCTGCATTTGTATTGCTCTTTCAGATAGCATTCTGAGCATGAATATAGCATTCCTCATTCCGGTATTTTAATGAAGCCACACTGTTCTTGTCCTATCTCCTAGGCTGATTCAGCTGCTCGCTTTGTTCATCAGAATGATGTGTTGTTAAAAGTTGCATTAAAAATAGCTTAAAGTTTTAAGAATATAATGAAAATAAAAAATGTTGTACAAGATTACTGCAAAAAGAAATTTTAAGCAAAATTTGTACTAAGGGCAAGAAAAAATACAGTAATAAAAAGTTAAACACCTGCACAAAATCAAAATTAGAAGTGGCCTATTGTAATTTAACTGGTGTAATAGATCTGATTGCTAAAGATATAACTGTTTATTCTAGTCTAGTAATAATTTACATTTTAAAACGAGTGATACCCTAAAATTAATTGAAAAGTATTTAGTAGAGATTACAGGTCTGTAAAATAAGTGACAATGATACAGAGAATTCTATTCACTTCTTATGAGTAACTATATAAATCACAAAATAAATTTTCCCTATTTTATTGCATTAAGTTGGTGGGCACATTTTTCAAATGGCAAAATGTCTGTAAATTAGATAATAATGACTAAGAAGATTGTAGATATACATAGCTATGATTTCTGCACATAAGAAAAAAACTTCATTTATTTTTCTTTGTTTTTTTTCTTTTTTGTTACCAAATATTTTAACCAGTTATGATTTTGCTTTTAAAAGCAGGAATAAAAGGACATTTTTTATTACCCTGACTAACGCGATTCAAATTTTAGCTGATACTTGTGAATGATGACTGATTATTGGGGCCTAGGCATTTATGTCAGTAAACATCTCTCTCTGGCTTGGGAAATCTCTTTTGAATCTCCTGTCCAGTCCTACATATGTCTCTGTCTCTCTCTCTCTGCTAAACTCGGTAAGCTTTCTCTCCTTTCTGTATCGCTCCTCTTTTTCTCCTGACTGCTGCGTTCTAGATAGTATTTCAGACAATATAGACAAGGTATTTCCTTTCACCCATTTTTTCAATGTATTTGTGTTTGGTGACTTCAATGGTCATAATACCAAGTGACTGAAAAACTTTGTCACTGATTTTGCTGGAGTCCAAACACTGAATTCTCAATCACAGTCTCTCATGCAAGAGGTTGATTTCCCCATGCATTTTCCCCAGTAATCACAATGGACATACTTCTCTTCTAAATCTCTTCCTTACTTCTATCCCAGATTCTTAACATGTTATGCATCTCTACTCTCTTGGCAATTCTGATCATGCTGTGGTATCAGTAAATGTTTCTTTCTACTCCCCCTCTATCCAGGAACCTCTTACCAGTAGAATATCTTACTGCTATCAACAAATGAACTGGGACTCATTCCATGATTTCATTTTTGATGTTCCTTGGAACAAAGCTTTTAGTCTCCTTGTTCAAGACTGTTCCTCTGAAGTTTCCTCTTGGTTTGAAAGCCAGCATTGTTGCTTTCTTCCCAACTAGAAAATTTCAACTTAAATCTTGTTCATCTCCTTGGTTCTCTTCTGCTTGTTTGGCTGCCATTGCTCACAGGAATCACTTCTTCCAGTTTTAGTGGAGTGACATGTCTGATCCCAATAAGTGCCTCTTTGTCTCTGCTCATAATGTAAGCATATCTTAAATGATGATAAGCTGTTGCTTGTAGATAGAATGAAGCAGTGTATAGCATCTCACAAGTTTGGTTCCAAAGTTTACTAGCAGCTATGCAAGAGTGTGCTGAACAACTGTAAGAAATCCATATGCCAGTAAGAAATTTGGTCTTAAATCTCTGGTCCAGACGGCAATGTAAACGGGGATAGAAATCCAATCTTTCACTTGCAGCAACAAAACACATACTTTTGCTCACCGATCTACAAAAAATCTCTCATAAGTAAAAAAAAGCAATGGCTCTTATTCACTGTGATTTTTCTGATTGGCCACACTAGACATGAAGGCAAGAGACATTAACATAACTTTTGATATACATAGCAGTTCTTGTTTTGCTACTAATTTTATTTAGTTTTCTTTTCTGCTGCTTTCTTTTACCACAATGACATTATAGATTTTTCTCAGATCAGTCCTACATGCCAGACAAAGATGAACTCTCTTTTGTTGAGAATAAGGCAAGTCCTGTTCACCATTTCTGCCATTCTGCTGTTCTAGTTCACTGTGTTGGCCACACTCCCCACTGATCCCATAATCGCACAAATAACAGTGTGTATGCAGGTGCTCCTCCAAAGGGGGATTGTTTGAACTTCAGAGCTCTCAGAAGAGTTATCAGATCTGTCAAGATCATTAGTTTTGTTCTCAAAAGAATTTTCAATCTCACATGGTATGGGCTCAATAAGGAACTGACTTTCAAATGATTTATTCTTATCTTGACTTGTTGATGGTGTTGTGTCAGGAGCAGGGCTGAGAATTCTGTTGACCAATATGGAATGCTCACTGACAATATCGATCACGCCCTTTTTTGAAGTTGGTGGTGCACCGGCTATTGGGTGGCTTTATCCAGGTAGAGTCCCTTATCCTATGTGGTCTGCACACTTTTCTCTGGTGAGGCAGATACATACTGTCAATCCCTTTGAGACATACTCAGTAGTTGTAAATCACATTGGCAGGTGCACTTGTGGGCACATTGTCCTTTGGTGTCAGGTTATATCTATACACCCCCTTCCATGACTGTACACTGCTTTCTTTACAGTTCAATGGCACCTTTCCACTATGACATTGTCACTTGGCACATGTGTGCATTGTAGATGAAACTAGAACCCCTAGTTGTCCAGGAAGTGCTCAAACTGTCTGCTGCAGAAGGCTGTTATGTTGTCAGTAATGATTTTATCTGGTGGTCTTCATTCATAAAACACTGACTCTAACTGGTGGATGACACTTAGAGTACTGCTGAGGCAATGATCGTCAGACTGCGAATCTGATGGGTCTGCAATCTATAAGCATGAGAAAATGCTGGCTGCCATAATTGGTTATATTCATGCTCAGCCTGCTCCAAGTGCTGCCTACCCCCGGCTTCATTTTTTGCTGTTTGACTGGTGCGGGGTCTATTGACTGGCATGTTTGGCACCCCTTGACTATGGTTCCTGCAGCATACATAGACACTGATGGTATTAGTCAGCCAAATGAAATAACATGTCCTTCTTACGTAGAAGTGCCCACTGCAATAAGTATTTTCATTATCTCATCTGACTTCTCAACAGAAACTGCACGTACCAGTGGTACAGGCTCAACGTCCATTTTTATGTACCATCTGTGTGGCATGCAGGTTAATCTGTCAGCAAGATTGCAGTTTGACATTACCAATGTTACATTCATGGACAGATCATATTCAGCGACCAGGTTCTTGATAGTGTCCAACCTCCTTCTTATCAGCATTTCACTTGCTGCCTTGGTGTGCACTCTGGCTTTACCTGTCAAATTATCCAATACATTGTGGTATATGCATGAGGAGTCAGTCTGTATATGCAACCTTTTAACCCTCCACTAGAGCACCAAGTTGACGTCCTTCAGCACAGTGTCCAGCTCTGCCAGGTTAATGTATGTGTTATCGTTTATTAGTCGCAACCAGCACACATCCTCGATTACCATTCTATCCTTCTCCAACAAGACTTCAATCGCCAGAGAGCTTGTATCAACCCACATGTTCATTATTTTTTTTCCATGCACACACCAATCTCCTCTGGCAGGGTCATTCTTTGTTAATCTTGCTTTAGCATCCGTTACCATGCGAATAAGCAGAGGGTGAGTCATCTCATCATCCCAACTCTTGGTGACTGCGCTTGCTCTGTGCTTCATGGTGCCTGCCACCACATGGAGTCATCTGCACAAAGGTAGGTGCCCTACAAGCCTTCTATATAAGGAAAAAAAATGACTTGTATTGTTCAGATGTCTGGTATTTCTGGAACTGCAGTTCTAGATCTTCATTGCAAGGCTCCTTGCTCACCTTAAACATCCAAGACCAATACACAGGTGCTATCTCCCAGCTATTCTGGGTTCTTGCATATAAGTTTAGCTCTTACCTGCTGTGACGACACAATGTCTTTGTTTACATAAATGTCATTGATATATGCTGACGTTCCTTCTTTTACTCTCTCTTCTTAGGACAACACAGCACTAACTATTGCCTTCATTATCTGCAGTGCCACATTTAATCCAAAGCCTAGTCTGGTTAGGTAGTACCTCCTGCTGCTAAACATCACCATCTGAAATGGCCATAATGACTTACTGACTTGGACTTGCAAATAGGCCTTTCTCAAATCCAGTAAGAAGACAGACCCAAGCTGACGCCATTCCCACAGTTTGTTGGCACAAACATCAGCATCAGCTGTGAATGTGTCAACATACTAATTCAACTCTTAGTAATCCATTACAGGCCTCACCTTCTATTCGTTTGATTGCACAATCGCCATCAAAGGGATCAGGCCTTTAGAAAGTCAGAGTAGGGAATCAACCAGCTATTTTTAATCCTTTTCATATGCAGGTCTTACTTGGTTGGGCACATGTTATTCAGCAACATGGTTTTGTAGCATGGCTGGTTCCCAGTTTCCAGTCCACTTCCACAAGGCTGTTTAGATCTTCTTACTAGTTGATTTCAATACTGAAGTCAGGCTGGTTGATCTTAAGTGCTGCACACACAGAGCCTTCTGAAATTTAACTGTTCCAGTCTGCATGATGAGAACTCCACCTAAAGCTTTGATGGCTTCTCACGTACCACCAGTGCTTCAATGTCAGCGGAATTCCCACTGTCAGAACGGATTCTAACTTCCCCTATCCTGTGACATACGCGCATTTCACCACTTACGGTGGTCACTCTGAAAAAAATTTCTAATTATGACATTCCACAAAGTAAGAATTAAAACTAAACCAGCTAAACAAAAATCACCTTAACCTGTTAATATTTATTTCTCAAACATCTGTGGTATATATATATCAACTTTGCAGTGTTGAATCCTTCTTCCAATTAAACTCACCTTGACCCTTCTATTCCTTCTTCTGATTTATATATCCCTGGTTACCTTCCCCTCTTTAGGAAGGACTTCAGTATCCATATGCATGGAATTGGTGTTTATGTCAATGAACATCTCCCTCTAGCTAGGGTGAATTCTCTTTAATTTCCTGACCATTCTTACATGTGCCTCTGTCTCTCTCTACTAAGCTCGGTTAGCTATCTTTTCTTTCTCTACTGTTCTCCTTCAACTCCTGACTGTTCCATACTTGACAGCATCTTGAACAATATAGATGAGGCCATTTCCTCTCATCCGTTCGCTCATATATCCGTTTTTGGAGACTTTAATGTCCACCATGCCAAGTGGTTGTAAAACCATGAGCTTTTCAATCATTCAATCTCTTATGCAAGTGGTGGATTTCCCTACGTGTTTCTCCAATAACCCTAATGATGCTGACTTTCTGCGAGATCTCTGTTTTACTTCTATTCTTGACTGTTGCTGTGTCATGCAGCTTTATCCTCTTGGTAACTCTGATCATGCCGTGATTTGTGTTAATATCTCCTTCGATTCCCCCTCCCCTCAGGAACCTTCAAGCAGCAGAATATCTTACTGCTACCAAAGAGCTAACTGGGAGTTGTTCCATGATTTCTTGTGTGACGTCCCTTGCAACAAAGTTTTTAGTCTTCTCATTGAAAACTGCATCTGAGGTCTTCTCTTGGGTTAAAGCTGGCATTGATGCTTTCATCCTAGCCAGGAAGTTACAACTTGAACCCCATTCTTCTCTTTGGTCATCCCCTACTTGCTTGGCTGCTATTGCCCACAAGAATCACTTCTTCCTGCTTTATCAGAGCCATGCTTCTGACCATAATAGGTGCCCTTTTACCTCTGCATGTAATGATTGCAAGAGGATTCTAAATGATGCTAAGCTGTTGTTTGCTGAAAGAATGAAGCAGTGTATAACATCCCGCAAGTTTGGCTCCAAAGATTACTGGCAGCTCTATAAAAGTGTATTAAACAACAGCAAGCCCTCAATCCTCCCTTTAATCAATAAATTTGAGGTCCTCACATCTTCAGCAAACAAGGTTGATTGCTTTGTTAGCAGATTCTCTACCAACTCAACATATGATTTATCTGGGATATCTGCACCTGATTTTCCACTTAGAAATGAAGCTCAACTCTGGTGTTCACATAACCCCATTGCTGGTCTCTAACATAGTTTCAAGGTTTGACTCCCCTCCCCCATAAGGCGAGCAGAGGTGATGGAATACCAATCATCGTCCTGAAAAATATGCTCCTGAACTCTCTTCTGTCCTCTCCAAACTCTACAATTACTGTCTCTTTGAGTTTTGCTTTCCTGCCTGCTAGAAGTCCTCTGTGATTCCTGTATTTAAGAACTCTGGAGAACCCTCTATCACCCTATCAGACTCCTACCAATTTTTGCCAAAGTGTTCAAGGTTATTATCAATGTTGATGGTGCAACATATCACAGCCCATGGCCTCTCCAATAAGCAGTATGGTTTCCTCTTCACCATGTCTACTGCTGATATGCTAACGACCATCACAGAGTATATATACCAGGCTCTCAATAAGAACAGCTAGAGCTGTTGCCCTAGACATCTCTAAAGCATCTGACAGTCTGGCATGCTGGTCTTCTATACAGGGCTATGGTATAATTGCATGCTTGTTTGATCTAATCCAGTTGTTCCTTTCGAATCGTGTAATAAAGGTCATATTGAGTGGGCAGTCTTCCAGATACTATCATGCGAACGTGGGTGTTCCTCAAAGCTCTATCCTAGGTCCTATGCTTTTTCTGATCTTCATTAATGATCTCCCTGATGTAATCAGATCTTAAGTAGGCATCTCTGTTGACGACACCACTGTTTACTCTTGCCTTGTTACAAAATCTGCCCAGGCTGACAAAGCTAACCTCACTGCTGATCTTGAAAAGAACCTCCAGTCTGTGGTGGACTAGGGTAAGAAATGACTTGTAAATTTTAAT
The DNA here is from genome assembly GCA_037127315.1 of Ascarosepion bandense. Taxonomy (NCBI): domain Eukaryota; kingdom Metazoa; phylum Mollusca; class Cephalopoda; order Sepiida; family Sepiidae; genus Ascarosepion; species Ascarosepion bandense. The sequence continues at coordinate 136,536 of JBBBDQ010002353.1, forward strand.
GCTTTCAAAATAAAGCTGCTATTCCTTAATCCCCATTGAGAATCACTCCTACCTCCATCAGGCTAGTCTCCCTGAAAGCAAAACACTGCACCTCTTTGGCCTAAATCTATCAGCTAACCTCAAATTGAAATGACTACATTAAATCCAAAGCTAAATCTACTGCGAGGAAGGTCGGTTCATGGTGTCGAGCCAGAAATTTTTTCTCATCTGACTCCATCTTGAATATATATAAATCTACCATCTGCCTGTGCATTGAATACTGTTGTCTGCTCGGGTGCCCCTGCTATTCATCTGGGGCTTCTTGATAAAATCCAACAGAAAATCTGCAATGTAATTGATCCTGTCCGGTTAGCTAAACTCCAGTCACTTTCACACTGATGCAATGTGACTTCCCTCTGTCTCTTATATAAATAATTTCACTGCCTCTGCTCTGATGAGCTTATCTTCCTGGTGCCCCCTCTGCATGAATTTACCCGAACTACAAGTCTAGCAACTAGGTCACACCTATTTACAGTAAAACCAATCAAATGTAACCACAACTTCTACTCTATCAGCTTCTTTTCTTGCACAACTTGCCTGTGGAATTCCTATCAGTATACTTGCTTTCCTGACAGCTATAATCGCCAAGAATTTAAATGCAAGGTCAATTGTCCTCTCCTATCTCTTTCACTTGCATCCTTTCCCTGACAACCCTTGTATCATGTTCTCCCTTTCCACTCTACTGTCATACAGCTTTCCTCACATCTGTGTTCTCTTCCTTCTATTATCCATTCTCTGACACCTCACCACTCTCTTCTTATGTAGGTATCTCCACAAAATCGCTGAAAAAACAGCATAGTATGAAGGAAGAAGGCCCCAAACTAAATAAAAACAGTTTTATCAGCAAAATGTTTATATTATCATTAAGAGGATAGATCAAAGAATTTTTTAATTATTTTAAAAAGTTTTTAATTATTTCTAACACGTTCGAAATTTTTGTAGAAAGTCTTTTTTTTTTTCTTACGTCAGTGCGAGACCTAAATTGATGCAACGTTTAAGTAAAAAAAAACGTAATATTGCACAATGCACTTTTTTGATCGTGAAAGACATTAATTTTTAAATTCTTGCAAAAATCAAATAATGGTCGGATTTTGATGAAAATTTCAGAACTTATTCCTAATTGACCGAAATCAATTTTGAAATAATTATTTTGTATAAGATATTGGAAAAAATATTTTTTTTTTACATATGTTACCACCCCACCAATTAATTTCCAGAAATGCTTAAAAATTCGATTTTGGGCAATATATTAGTATATTTTATTTTTGCCAGATTTTTAAAACAAATGTGGCTACTGTTTGACGTAAATGTGTCGATCAATCCAAAAAATGGTGGTACGTTTAAATTTTTTTAATTTTAGATTCCAATCAATATAATTTCAGTTTGAAATACACCACTGTATTTTGTTTACTGGAATTACTAAATTTAATCTCTTGACTTTCAATTAAAGCTAATTTTAAAGTTAAAATATAATTTATTTTAAAAACTTCATTTTAAAATCAGGTATTGAAAAATTTATACTGAAAAGTGGAGGTACCTACTCTTACGCAACCCCCTGTGCACCAGTGGCAGTACTGCCTTGCTTGGGGTGAACTGATTAAAAATAAACAAAATAAATGTCCACAGTTTTACTTGGCTGCAAAGTCTGTGTCCCAGATTGTCCATAAGCAATGCAGGGATCAATGGCAAATGCCTTGTAAAATACAGCCTTAACTCTCGCTGGATCTTTCTTCTCCTTATCACTAATCTGTTGATATACAGCAAATTCACCGCCAGTCAGTTATAGAGGAACCACATGCTTGGCACATTTTATCCTGTATAGATGACCAATTCATTTGACTTTTTCTACCCATTCCAACACATGGGAAGAGCATCAAACTCTGGGATGAGTTTTAAGTTTGATTTGTCTTCCATTTTGCTGAAATAAATTGTGAGAAATTCAGTTGCAAATCTCTTGTGATCAGTCCAGTCGGCAACATATTAACAAAAACGGGGACAGAAATCCAATCTTCTCTTTGCAGCAACATAAATGTACTTTTGCTCACCATTCTGCAAAGAATCTGACTCCTGTAAGTAAAAAAGTAACTGCCTTTATTCACCAAGTTATTTTTCTGTTTGGCCACATCTGACGCAGAGGCAAGTCATTAGCATAACTTTTGATACTTATAGAAGTTCTTGTGCTACTAATTTTATTTAGATTTCTTTTTATCTTTGCCACATTTTCTGCAGTTTTTTCCGTCACAAGGACATTATAGACTTTTCTCAGATTAAAGTCTTATATTCCAGGTAAAGACAAACTCTCTTTCAGTGAGAATAAGTCCAGTCCTGTTCACCATTTCTACCATTCTGTGGTTCGAGTTCAATTTGTCTGCTACAACAACAGAAAACCCTTGATTCATTCTCTGTTCAATCAATTTGAAATCCTCTCATCTACAGCAGACAAGATTGACAGCTTTGCTTGTAAATTCTCATCCAACTTCACACTTGACCTATCTGGAGTACCCACATTTAATTACCCACCTAGAATATATATACCAGGCTTTTGATAAGGATGGTCAACCTCGAGCTGTTGCTCTTGATATCTCGAAAGCATTTGATAGGGTTTGGCATGCTGGCCTTCTGTGCAAGCTCCAGAGCTACGATATTCTGCAATCAAATTCCTATCAAATCATGAAATGAAGGTTGTTTTGAATGGGTAAGCTTCCAGATCCTTTCATATAAACACAGTCATCCCTTAAGGCTCTATCCTAGGTCCTACACTTTTTATAATCTTCATCAATGATTTTCCTGTTGTAATCAGTTCTCAAGCAGGCATCTATGCAGATGACACCAACATTTATGCCTCTCTCAATAAGAAATCTGCCAAGGCTGACAAAATAAACCTGGTTGCTGCACTTCAAAAGAATCTCCAATCTGTGATTGAAGAGGGTAGGAAATGTAAACCATTTGTTTGTGCATTGAATACTGTTATCATATCTGATCAGATGCTCCTGCTATTCTTCTTGAGATTTTTGACAAAATCCAAAGGAGGATCTTCAATATAATCGATCATGACCTGGTAGCCTGCCTTCAGTCACTTTCTCTGTTGTTTTATGCATTGTTTTGGTAGCCACAGTGCAAGAATTGATTTTTAATTCAGTTACTGATTGTTATGACAAATTCTGATTTATTTACTGTTTAACTGTGCATTGTGACAATTGAGTTACTTTAGCCTAAGCATAAACCTTTGTAGACCTCCAAAGATCAAGAAATATCCCTTTGTTAAATATGGAATACAAAAATCTGTTCTATAACTCAAGTACATTCTATTTGAATAGGATATATCATATATATTTTCAAAAACTTGTAACTGGAATTAAGTTGAAAAAGCTTACTTCTGTCTTTGTGGGACTACAGTATTCCAATCATTAAATCTTTAAGTCAGGGGGTGATGAGGTAAAATCATGATTTTGATTGGATGTTTCTGTGAGGGGGGTGCATATGCAGATTTAAGTATATCTATGTGGCTGAAAGAAACTTTAAATGCATTAAATCACTCTGTGTGTTGCTATTTCTGTCTTTGTGCTAAACTAAAAGAAGCTGAGCTTAGCAATAGAAACACTGAAAGTAACAATTTCAGTTGTCTATTTCCTATATTGTTAATGCCAATTTTTTTCCCAAAATTGGTTAAAAAATATTTTTCATTTCAGTGGTGATTTTTAACTTTGGGAAAGCCAGAAGTTACAGGGAGCCAAGTCTACATGGGTAGAGTGCTGATAGATTTCAATGATAGTATGTTTTTACCTAATTTGCCTAAAGCCCTGTATGAGACTCTGTTTTTTAAGAATGTCAGACATACAGTAGACAAGCTCAGTTATTAGCATCTCATGGCTGATTAATCCCATTTGAGAGTATCTGTTCATACATAGTTGGGTGCCAAGTTATGTCAGTGCTTTGCAACTGATTCTTGAGATATTCAAAATGTTTGGTTACATACTGTACAACCCTCATTTAATGAAATTAATTTTTGAATCAAGTGTTACATTTCATTCTTCCCCTATCATCTCTTTGCAGCAAGAATCCCGAAGGGAAAATCATGAATTTGATGAGATCCTCACCAACTATTACCGAGCTTGTAAGAAGTTGATGAGTGCTGAAAATGTTCTACGTAACCAGCAGGAGAGCCACAAGAAATTCTGTAAAGACATGTGGGAGACTGTTCAGGAACACATTGTTGTCCAGGTAAGCTTAATCAGTTTAGTGACTTTTTAGATGTATAAAAGAAATAATTTATTTTAGCTTAAGCAAAAATATTTGAAGAAAATTTCAGTAAGGAATATACAGACATGAAAATCTAATATGATCTTCCATGTCATGCAGCTTTGCTCTCTTGGCAACTCTGATCATGCTGTGGTTTCTGTTAATATCTCTCTCTCTCCACTCCCCTTCTCCCCAGGAACCTCTGACCAGTAGAATCTCTTACTGCTATTAAAAAAGTGGATTGGGAGATGCTCCATGATTTTCTGTGTGACATACCTTGGAAAAAGGTATTTAGTCTCCTTGTTGAAGACTGTGCCTCTGAGGCCTCCTCCTGGGTGAAAGCTGGCATCAATGCTTCCACCCCAGCTAGAAAGTTCTATCTTAAACACCATTCATCCCCCTGGGTCTTCCCTGCTTGCTTGGCCACCATTGCCCACAGGAATCACTTTTGGCTTTATCAGTGGCCACACGTCTGACAATAATAGGCCCCTTTTTTGCCTCTGCTCATAATGAGTGTAAGCGTATCCTCAATGGTGCTAAGCTGTTCTTTGCTGACAGAATGAAGCAGCATATAGCAGTCCACAAGTTCGGCTTCAGACTACTGGTGGCTCAGCAAAAGTGTGTTAAACAGCAGCAAACCTTCCATCTCTTTTGATCACTAAATTTGAGGTCCCCACAGCTACAGTGGACAAGGCTTGAGTGCTTTCCTTGTAGATTCTCCTCCAATTCCTCATTTAATTCATCTAGAGTATCCGCACCCTACTTCCCACCTAAAACTAAGACTCAATTGAGTGAAGTTTACATTACCCTCTTGCTGGTCTCTAACATAATTTCAAAACTTGACCCTTGTACAGCGAGTGGAGGTGATGGATTCCTATTCATTGTCTTAAAGAAATGTACACCTGAACTCTCCTCTGCCCTCTCCAAAATCTACAACTACTGTATCTCTGCTTCTTGCTTTACTGACTGCTGGAAGTCCTCTATGGTACCTTTTTTTAAGAACTCTGGAAAGCCTTCAGCCCCCACCTCCATCCATCACCCTCCTACTGATTTTTTTTTTTTTTTTTTGAGGCCATCATCAATGCTGAAGTGATTCAACATCTCATAGCCCACTGCCTATTCTCCGACAGTATGGCTTCCGCTTTGCCAGGTCTACTACTGACATAGTAACAACCATATCACAGAGTACATATCGAAGCTTGAGCTGTTTCCCTGGATATCTCCAAAGCATTTGATAGTCTAGTATGCTGGCCTTCTGTGCAAACTACAGGACTATGATATATCTGGATACTTGTTTGACTTAAATTGTTCCTATCAAATTGCGTAATGAAGGCCATATTGAATGAGCATACTTCCAGATTCTATCATACAAACATGGGTGTACCTTAAGGCTCTATTCTAGGTTCTACATTTTTTCTGATCTTCATCAATGATTTCCCTGATATAATCATATCCCAAGTAGGTATCTATGCTGACAACAATACCATTTACTACTGCCTTGACAAGAAATCTGCTGATGCTCTTGAAAAGGACCTTCAGTCAGTGGTGGACTGGAGTGAGAAATGACTCATAAATTTTAATGCTTCCAAAATGAAGCTGCTATCCTTTAACCACCATAGACAATCTCTCCTACCCCAGCATCAGCATGGATCATACTAGTCTCCTTGAAAGCAATACACTGCATCTCCTTGGCCTCATTGACTACATTGAATTAATAACTAAATATACTGCTAGGAAGGTTGGATCACTGTGTCGGGCCAGGAAGTTTTTCTCTCGTCTGAATCCATCTTGAGAGATGTGGCTTCCCTCTGTCTCTTCTACAAATATTTTCATGAATTCTGCTCTGACGAGCTTACATGTAAAGAAAATTTTCATTAGGCTCTTGGAAAATTTGTTTTAGTCTCATGGAAAAAAGTTTTACAAGACTTTGTGTAAGGAAAAGTATAATGACTAGTAGTAAGCTACAATAAAAACAGGAAAACACAAATTGGATTGTTTTCTTATTAGAGTTTGCTATAAGAGTGTTAATTTGATATTATAAATAAAGGTCTTGTACTCTATCTTTAGTCTCTAGTTGAAAAATAAAAGTACTAAGAACTTTGTCATACACCTTGTTCATGTGAATATTGTTTAGACAATAATCTGAGAATAGTTTTAGAGAAAGTGTGTGCTAACATTTCATTATGATTGAAATTATATTTATTATATGTAGCTATTTTTGATGCATTATTATTGTAGCGCTTTCTAATTTTCTAGATTTTGTCTATGAGCCAAATGAATATTTCCATCAATAGTAACTTTTAAGTTACCTTTTGTCTATGATCTCTATTTCCATATTGTAATTTGAAGATATCCACTGGTAAGCTGATAAGGACTTTGGTTGAAATATCTATGTGGCTGTGTACATATTCACAGAATTTAGTCTTTCTAAATAATACAAAATGTCAGTCAAATAATGCCAGGTTTTAGTAATGACAGGGTAAAAAGCAGTTCAACCCTTCCTCTTGAATTTTAAGAACTATAATTGTTCAGGGGTTTACAGGTAGCATATGCTATATTTAGAACTAATAAGATCAGAATTAGTTGAATATCCATTATGAATTTTAGTTAAGTGAAGGAGGCATATTAACTTTTGGGTTAGTTTCTGTTCAACCAGTGTTTTAGGCATATGAATCAATTGAGGGATGTGACACAGTCCTGGTTATTGTACCTAACAGTATTTTATCAATTTCTTTTGTAAACATAACATGTAGATAATTTGCCCAATGTATCCAATAAGCAGCCTGTATTAGTTTTGTCAGTCTAGGATCAGCTTTATATTTATTTTCTTTGCCTAAATTAACATCCTTATTTTCTTTAGTTACTATTACGGTATTTATATATAATTTTAGAGGCACTACATATCAGAAGTAAAAAAACCTCTTATTAATCGCACAGCTTATCAAGTTTCTGGACATGTACTTGTGTTTAGAGGGTTTATTTGAAATATAATTAAGGTAAATAATTATTTGCCTCTGAGTAATTTGATTATTTATATAATTAGTTCCTTCGTAGTTCAAATTCTCTAACATTTTTATGGCATTAAAAAATGTTAACCAAATATTCCATATAATTCACACATCTATGTGAGCGCATATCTTCACATGTGCATTTGCTTACATTACTACTGCCTTTGAATTTAAAAATTCTTCATAATGTTTACTTATTTTCTTTTAAAATGTTGTAACACTTTTGCTGCTACAAGGTAATATTTGATTTCTAAACTGTAATATAGTTCCTGATGATGAATGATGATGTTCGTAAGTACTAGGACAACTTTTGGACAATTTTTATATGAATATAATTCGGAAATAAAAAGTCTAATCAGAAAATATGAAAAAATTCAAAAGAAAATATATAAGACAGTGTTGTCTCTAACGTTTAACACAACTTGCTTAATATATATATATATATATATATATATATATACATATATACATATAACGGTTAATAGTAATGGAAGTACATTTCACAGATATTTACTTTTTAAATGTGGTCAATACGAAAGTAGAGCATAGATATATTATTATAATAATAATAGCATACTGCAACTTTATAGCTATTAAGTTGCAGTATTATAATAATAGCTATATATATATATATATATATAGCTATTATAATACTGCAACTTAATAGCTATAAAGTTGCAGTATGCTATTATTAATTGCTCATTCACTAATGAATTAGAGCACTCTGGCTATTGGGCGTGTATAATGACAATATACATGCTAAAAAGTCTGCCTTCTTCTACTGTGTGCCCATGGCCCAGAGGTAGAACCACCGACTGACGCCACTTTGGTCGGGTTTCAATCCTGGGTTAAAAGCAATCAGTCTACCCGTACTGATGAGCTGTGAAACAGATCTGTCTGCAGATGATGCTCTCTCTCTCTCTCTCTCTCTCTCTCTATATATATATATATATATATATATATATATATATATAGGGAGAGAGAGAGAATGCATGGTAGACTGATGAATTGTAGCTCAGATTGAGGAATCAGAGAGCTAAATTTGAATTCTAGTCATGTTTGTTGCATTCATTTTCATGCTAATCCACTTGGGAAAATCATAAATCAATCTTTTCTTTCCTCCAGCTATGGGTAAATAGCAGGACAGACTGTGGACTAAAACATTAGAGGCAATAAGTCTAGGAGAAGGAAAAACTCTGAATTCAAAACCACCAAATATGGATAATTTATTGGGTAGTCTGGGCTCTGTAGCCATAGTTGGCAATCAGATTAAGGAGAGCAACTACTCTGAATTCAAATCTAGAGTCAATCTCTAAGACAGTTTGATGTCATGTTCAATTTTGTTCTGGCTCGTCCTGCAATGATGCTGGTACCAAGCTGTAGTAGCCTTTGCCTTTCTTTTGGACAACATTAGTGGCATATAGAGTGGAGATATGTTGCATGAGTAACTGTTGAGCTCTCATAAAAAAACAAAAATAAAATAAAAACCTGCCCAGGCCTTTGCCCTGGAGAGCACATAACTGTTCAGGTGAATACTCATGGTATCTTAAGACTGATAGATGCAATAATAATCTCTATGATTTGTTATTGTAAAGTATCTATGTCAGTCATGTAACAAGCATGAACCTTTTTCTTTCAGTTCAGTAAAACTATATTCTCAGCCTTATATAATTAGCATTGTAAATTTTATTTTCAACTTAGTAATGTCGTGTTGAAACACCAGTTCTTGTTTGATAACCAAAGTTAAGCAATGTTTAGCTTGGTCAGTACCTAGATGAGTGTCCACTTTGGAATGTCAGATACCATAAGCTTGGATGTGTGGGTGGTGCAATGGATAACAACTTGGAATTGGAAATTGGAGAGTCGAGTTTCAATTCCAGTTGGGTTCATTATATTCACTTCAGCACATATACCACTGAGAAAGATATGAATCCAGCTATGGGTTGATTAGTAGGGCTTTTATCAGTAAATCATTAATATCTCTGAGAACTTCTTACAATGTAATATTTTCTGGCTTTAAATAATCTGTAAAAGCTTGATAGGCTATAAAAAAACAAATCAATCAATCATTTTGTTTATTTTATTTCACCATGTAGGAATGCTCAGTGCATGCAGAATGCAGCCTCTGCCGGACCTTAGACCCTCTTTATACATTTACTTTTTCCTGATGTAGGTGTTTTATGTTTAAGTTAGTATATTGAAATTAATTGGCAAAAATACCTTGATATTTCAATTTGATAGAAATATATATACAATTCTGGAGGAATAGTAGACTTTGAAAAACAGTAGCTACTCTCGCATGTACGCATCGCTCATTCATTAATGAATTAGAGCACTCTGGCTATTGGGTGTGTATAATGATAATATACATGCTAAAAAATTCTGCCCTCTTGTACTGATTGCCCATAGCCCAGAGGTAGAATCGCCGACTGACGCCAATTCGGTCGGGTTTCAATCCTGGGTTAAAAAGCAATCGGAGTCTAACTGTACTGATGAGCTGTGGTCTGCGGATGACATATATATATATATATATATATATATATATATACACACACATAAAATAAAATAAATTTTCAATATTCAAACATCAAAGCTATCCTTTGGCCCTTTCGTCCATGTGGAATTATTAAAGGTAAGAATGGATTTTCTACCTGCTAAGATAATCTTATAGTCCCTATCTGAAACATCCACGTAATTTTTAGCAAAATTTCAGCAACTCTCAAGAAAGTCTTTAGATATAGAGAAATAGAAGTAAAATATTCTCTATTAATGTTTTTTGATAAATTACTTTAACTTTAAATACCTCTACCTTCCTCTCCCAGTCTCCTTTGTTTGTTTAATTTTTCAAAAAATTACTAATTTAACCCCCGATTTCCTCTGCTAGTATATATATCTTTTTCACTTCATAATTTTTATAAGTTTTTATATCAAAAAAAAATTTTTTAAATTAATTTAAAAAAAAATTTTTTTAATTTATAGTTTTCTTTAATCTTTATCTTTTATTCTTATTTTTAATTTATTTTATTTTTTATTTTATTTTATTTAGTTTATTGATACCTATAGGTATCTTTAATCAAATTAACTTAAAATTTTTTTTTAATTCTTTATCTACTATTTTTTCCTCTAAATTTGCTTTTTCTAAAAAGTCTCTGTTTTCTAATACTTTGACCCATGTATAAGGTGATTTTTGTTTGACACTTATCGAGCATTTCTAATATGAAAATTTTTCTTTTTTCTTTTCTCTTCTCTCTTTTTGCTTTTCTATTCTTCCCTTTCTTTGTCTTTATTATTTGTTTTATTTATTTTTCATACCTCCCATTCCCCTTTCTGTTTTGTTTAACCCTATTCTCAATTTAACACCACTCCTAACCCCTTCCTTTGTAAGCTAGATGAATCTTGATGAATTCTTCACTTACAACTCTATCTAAAAGTTAAAATCTAAAATTAGACATGAATTATTTCTGTAATTTTTTGTGATGAAAATTTTCTAAATCTTAACCATCATTTTTTATTTTATTTTTTATTTCTTTTTTCTTTTTCTTTTTATCTTTCTCTTTTTATTCTTATTTTTATTTCCATTTTGAAAGGAGGACTGTTGCTGAGGTGATGTAAAATCTCTCTTAGGGATTTTATGTCAAAATGTTCATTCAACATTTTTGAATATTGAAAATTTATTTTATTTTATATTAGCTCTGTAATCTCCTCCTGTATCATTTTTTAATATTAATTAGGATCAGGTTCTTGGGATTTATCTTCCTACTTTTCCATTTTGGATTAAAGTATTATAAATATATATATATGTGGTTGTCTCCTGCATTTGTCCTATGGATTTTCATTTTTCTACATTATTTTTATGACATCAGTTGATATCTTTCTTAGAAGGAATCATTAATTCAGTGATATATATATTTTGCATTTAGCTCAGTAGTGCTAATAGGTAATGTGTGATGATAAACATTCACACTTACCAGAGTCAAAGCATCCAAGATGTTTTGCTTGTCGGGCTGCTGTTTTATAATGGATACATGCAGAAATCCACACTAGACAGTTCGTCAGCTGCATCCTCTCCTCTTGCAAGTTTGGTTCAAGAAAAGTACATTCTTTGACCTTTGTTATTTTATGTTAATTGGCACGAGTGGGGAACTGATTGAGAATGAGGCCAATGGCGATGATTGGCATGTCGGCAATGGTTTTTGGTCAATAAAAAGAGTCTGAGACATTGGTCAGTAGTGCTGTTGGGACTGTGGTGTTGTGCACTGGTATAGAGGTTTCTTATTAAGTGGACGCTAACTTTGAACATACCAATAGAGTGAGCAGTGTAATTACCATAATGTGGGAGAAATACACTGATTAACTATATAATGTTTTTAATGTCTTTTTACAATTTTTTTCTTAAATACTGGAATGTAAAATTTTTTTTGTGTAAACCAGTTTTATTTTCATATTTATCTTCTTCACTAACATTGTTTTAAAGGGTTACTGCAAAGATGGTGCAAAATGTGTTGTACGGCACCTCTATGAAAAGTCTGAGATGAACCATGAGCTGTTTGAAAAGATTGGAAAGACTTTACAAACAGTTCGCAATTCCATTGAAGATGAACTTTCATTGCAGGCTTATTCAGCCCAGCTCTCTAGGTAAGTGATTCTAGAATTTAACTTTTTCTGTCATATTTTATTACAAATTTATCTCTACCTTTTATGTTCCCTTTTTACCTACTATTCAAATTTGCATTTACTTTACATACAATCTGATAGCATTTTATTCCAAGCATGAACAAAAAATTATATTTTTTACTTTATGTGGCCTCTCACTTTTTTTTAAAACTTTAACATTTTTTAAATTACTAGGAGAAAAATGTTTTTCTTGTATATATTCATATTTTGCTTTCATTTGTTTCTGCATGTCTTATAGTTTTCATCATTATTTTTAGGTTACAAGTAGAATCTTACATCCATAATCTCTTCAGGACATTACCTATATTACAGAATATCCATGGGGATGTACCAGGTAAGTAGATTCTTTTCATGACTCGTTCAGATTATTGAACATGATTTTTTGTTTTTTTTTGTTACCATATTCAGTCTGCTCATTTACTTACTCATCCACTTGACTTTTATAATTATAAGTGGATGATTTGAATGCAGTAGCAACAATGACTCTCCTTCAAAATGGTCTATCAATGGCAGCCATCAGCAATTCTGGTGTAGTTATACTCATCCACTGTTTGACATTGTCCAACCAATTCTTGTGTTGGCATTCTCTCTTATGTCCACTCTCAATGGTGCCTTGCATAATAGTCTTTAATAGGCTGTTGAATTCATTCTGCATTCTTTTTCAAATTTACAAATAAGTTGCACAGTATAAAATGCAAAAATGATTATGTTAGAAGCTAATATCCTCCCCTATAAAAGGTGATAACTCAAAATACAATTGAATTACTTCCCTTGTCTGTTAAGACGAGCACACTACTTCTGAAGTGAACATAGTAACAAGTTGATATACACATGGAATTCATAGTTTGCAATCCTTGCTGTTCTCAGACACTGAATGAATAAGGTTTGTTTATTTATATGTTAAAATGCATATCTTATTTTCATTCATTTTTTGTTTTACCCAACAGCTTGGGATATAACAAATCTTTGGCAATGAGGACTTGAACTTTAAAATCAACATGGCAATTTTATTTGTAGAGTAGTATGAGTAGAAACAAACTTCTTTTCTTTCTTTTCTCCCTGTTTTTCTTCTTCTCACTGCACTAATGATCCATCCCCTCCAACAATTGAGAGCACATCTGCTGAATGTCACATTGTGGCTCCATTTATCCATCTCGGGCCGACCACAATTTGCATATGTGTGAGCCTCTTTTTCGGTTCTCCTGCCAATGCACACAGTCATTCCAGGCTTCGGTATCATGTTGCTTGGTGGGCCTCGCTTGTAAAAAAATTCCAGGTGATGGATGACACTGGTGGAAACTTGTTATCATAGTGGCCGCCTTATTGCAAGCCAAGAGAGACTGCAGTCTATCAGGGTCAAAAAATGCTCACTGCCGTAATGGGTTACATCCATTGCGAGCCTGCTCCAGTTATTTTTCACATTAGCTTTCCTTTCTCCCATTGAATCGACTGACAGGTTTTGCAAGTTTTGACAAGTGATTTAATGGTTTTTTTAGACAATGATGGGTCGATGAACTTGGCAAAATACAACGTTCTTTTCACACCTGGGTGGCTATTCTATTGGTGAATGTTGGCCACTTGACTTTCATCTAAACATTTCTTTGCAGTAGCACAACTCTCTGGTTCTGGATCTCTACCTTCCTTGTGTAGATTTGCGGCACTCTAGTAAGGCAGTTGGCAAGGTCGACATAAGACTTCACATAAGACTTCCTGCCATGGAAGGGCCAGATTTACACCTTTGATTGTTGTGTTTAATACAGCCAGATTGATATGTTTGGTAACATTGGCTGAGCTCAGCTAACAAGCATCCTCCACAATGCTCCCATTCATTTTCTTTGCCATATAACTCATGTCTACCCAGATCTTCATCTGGCTGCTATTTACACTTCAGTCTCTGCCAATAGGATCTGATTAGAGTACTGTGGTTCCAGTTTCATTCAGCATCGTTGACTTCATTGTCCCATCCTTTGGACACTGCAGTCACCTGGCACTTGATGAATGCTGTTGCCATGTGGAGCCAGCCACACACAGGGAAATGACCCACCAATTTCCCACACAGAGAGAACACTCATCGCTGGATGAGAATGTGGGGAATGTTTGGCACCTCACCTCGTCATCTTCAATGAAGGACGCCATTTTCTTTGGACTTGCAGACCTAAAACCTCGGCTCCATCTTTCAGCTGCTCTGGGTCTTTACAGACCAATCTGTAATCTGCGAAGTGTTGCTGGACACATTAATGAAAATGCCATTGACATATGCTGAAGTGACCTTCTTGATTGCTTGGTCCTGTGATGTTACTACGTCAATGATGGACTTCATAATTAGTGGCACCACATTCAAACCAAAACCCAGATGTGTAAGGCAGAATTGGCAACCTTTGAACATGACCGTTTAAAAAAGGCCAAGGAGCCTTGTTTACGTGGATCTGCAGGTAAGCATTTCTCAGATTTAGAAGTGACACATTGGCTCCCTGCTGTTGCCATTTTCTGAGTTTCTTCGCACAGACATCTGCATTGGCGGTAAATGCCTCCACAAATCCATTTAACTCATGATAGTCAAGCACCAGGCGGATCATTTGCTTATGTTCTTGGACAACTGCCGTTAAGAGAATCAAACCCTTAAGTGGGCCAGGTTCTTCATTGGAGTATGGTTCCAACCGTCTGTTGTGCTACTACAACAAAATCTCTTACTTGTATGCAGCCTGGACATGCTTGATCACCTCGTACTTCTGTACCGTATTCTTCAGTTCATTGGGTGTTTGGCCATTTACCTACTTCCACGACACAGTCCAAGCTTTCTTGTTCCGATCGAACATCACACCAAAGTTAGGCTCGTCATTCAAAATAGTGTCACTTCTATATACTTCTCAAAATACTCTTCACCTAATTTAGTTAGGTACACATCTCTGAGGATTTTGATCGCATCAATCCCAAGAAGAAGGTCAAAGCCCAACAATTGTCCATCAATAACCAGCACCTTGATGTCCACAGGTTTGACCTGTTCAGCGTCCTCCTTCTGAACCCATTGTATGTCAGGGTTCTTCCGTCAGCTGGTAGTACTTCCACACTCCTCTACCTCCAAGAATGGCATACATTTTTGCTCACTAGCATCTGGAGTCCACCAAAGCCAGGCACTCTTGTCCATTGACCAGCACTCTTACAGCAGGCAGTTTCTGTTTACACATTTGTCTGGGAAGATGATTAATGCTGGTGTCTTCTTCCCTCTGGCATTTCCCTGGTATTTATCTCGAACATGGCCAGTTTTGTTGATGTTGTGGTGTGGGCTTCAGGTTACCAGGCTGCCATTAATTTCTTCTGTGTCACGTGGTAGTAGTTTGTTGCTACCAAAATTTCTCACACATTCTCAAGCAAGATGTCTGTAACAGTTGCATTAAAATCATCGGGCTCTGCATGGTCACCTCCACACTTGATCATCTGATCTTTCTGGTTGTTCTAGAGTACAGTTTCTGACAACATGGCTGGGACCAGAGCACTTGGAACAGATAACTGCCTTGCTGCCTGAACTGGTAGGTGGCGTTGTCGAACATGTCTGTTAAGTGGATACTGCTGTGACTGATTTTTCATCCTTTGCATCGCTAGTCATGATGGCTTGTACCTTGGCTACCAGTTTCTCTGCTGTCATCATATCCATCTGCGCTGATGCTTGGAGCTTCTGCCTGATATGCTGTGGCAGCCCAGAAACGAACACACAGGCTATCCATTTTTCTGGTAGCATTTCCCCAACTTGTAGAGCAAGTCTCTTAAGTGCTGCCAGGAATTCATCTGTTGTTTCTCCAACACAAAGACCTCTCGCTATGAATGAGTCCACAGAGAATACAGTAATGTGAGCATGCTTGATTTCTCAAGATTGGCTTGCTGTTCCTTGCTGAGTTGCTGATATACTGTAAGCACTCCATCTGTCAACTGCAGGGGCAAAATTTGTTCAACCCTCTCTTTGTCAAACAGTTCACACATCATTTCTACATGTTCAAGCCATTCTACTATCAGTTGTGGCTCCCTGAAACTCGAGAATAAGTCGCGGGTCGAATGGCCTTTTTGCCATTATGTGTAGTATTGCTGAAATAGCTTGTATTTGTAGAGTGGTATGTGTAGGAACAAGCTTCTTTTCTTTCTTTCTGCTCTCCTTTTCTTTCTCATTGTCATCTTCTCACTGTGCTAATGATCCATCCTCAAATGTCAAACTGTGGCTCTACTTATCTCTCTCAGGCCAACCACGATTTGCATATGTGTGAGCCTTCTTTTAGGTTTTCATGGCACAGCCATTCCAGGCTTCACTACCATGTTGCTTGCCTCGTCTAGCACCCATTCCAAAAGGCAAAGACAACCACAAGCTTTTGCTTCGTTTAAGACCATGTTCACCACAGCAATTTCACTTGAGATGCTTAAGACTTTACAGCAACAGCAAAAACAGTCAGAAGTCCCATCAACAGTTATTGACAGCAATGATTGCACATTTTTACAATCAAATTGAAATTTTATGTTCCAGGACAAATCAAAATACCAATTCAGCAGATATTTTGCCAACGACAACAGAATTTCACTATAACCCAAGCACTTTGTAGTATGATGTTACACTGTGTTCGATAAGAAGGAGCCCCTTGCAAACTCAGTGATTGGCAGGGAGTGCCACTGCATTTGTTCCATATACCACCAAATTCTTCTCCGTCTCCTGTTTTTATATCCGGAGGTGAATTTATAGGTTATAGATCATTCAAATACTTGATTGGGGGATTTATCAATATCTGGTTGGCTCAGGGAGGGTGTGGCCACAATAAGGCAACAGTATCAGAGATGATGAACAGAAAGAAAATAATCGACAATACAATAAAAAAATCAAAATTCAAACAGCAATATATATATATATATATATATATATATATATTAGAGAAAATTTTCAAAATTCAAAGATGTCGGATCTACATTTCGACATAGGATCTCTAATAGAGATTCTACGTCACGTCAGCGGCATTGTTTTTTTCCAAATGGCAAAGGCCCTGGGGTAGAGTGTGGAGGGGTTTTGCTTTGTCTGCCAATTCCTATGAAATTGCTTTTAAACCACCTTTGATTTGCTTATGATTTTTAAATGGATTGCAACAGCTCTTTTCAAGCCATTTATACTTAGTCAGCAAGGTCTGCTTGTGATGGTAACAGTATGTATTTTATCCTCATCAAGTCCTGTTCAATAGGCAATAAGCTTTACATCCATTGCATCCAAATGATCAACTGAAATTAATACAACCTGTTTATCATGGAATAGATTATGACTTGTTTCAACTGCTAGCTCAGTACAAATAGAACAATTCATCTTTAAATGAAAAAAGACTATGATACTTCAATTATCCTGTGTGCTAGTAAAAATTCCAAGTCGGAAAATGCCACCTTTCTCTTTGGATACTGGATGGTAAGTGACTGATCAGGACCAGACAGACATGTTCCAGTCCTGGTCATATAAGGTTCATTCAGAGTTCCCAAGTTGGCCTGATTTCAAATTTATTACATTTATCACAGATCTTAGCATGTTCAAACAATTTAGTCTACAAAAAATTTAGTGCACAGTGTAGTTTTAAATGTGGTGTTTTTTGACTATGACTATTCATATATACATTTTTATTATCACTTTCTTCTTAATGAAAAAAAAGTTTTTGTTTCATAAAAATAACTTTGAAAAATTGTAAAAAAATATAAATAATTTTTTAAAAGTGATGAAATTGAAAGCATTTCCTGTCTATATATATATATATATAAATGTTTAGTGCCAACTAAAAATATTCTAGGTTTTAAAAAATCACATTCTTTTTTTGAAAAAAAAAAAAAGTCAAATGTTTTTTGTTTCATGGAAATAATTCAAAATTTTTCAAAATTTTCTTTTAATTTCATGTTTAATGCCATCTGCAAATATTCTATCCGGTGTTGATTATCATGCATGAGTCAATGTTTATCATTTGTTAAAGACAATCTATCCGTACCATATATGGAATGTTATGGCTATTACTGTTGGGTTGTTTCTTTCGCATAAACATTCAAAACTTGTTGAATGGCTTTCGCCACTGAAATAAATTGGCAAAGAGAAAAGGAAAGATACAGAGACACTAGAGGGACAGTTTGGACACTGATTTTATTTTTTGGTTCCAATGACCTCTTGTTGGGAAAATTCCTTCCCGAACAGTTTGGCACGTCTTTACCATCCAAAGTCCAACAGAGAAAGAGATAGTTTATTTTTGGCACCAGGAGGCCTCACTTTTTGCACATGCGTCAATTGTCTTTCCTGTCCGAGGACTCCTGAGAGATTTTTATGTTTATTTTATTTTGTGTTTTTATTTTATTTCGTAGTTTTTATTTTATTTTGTATTTTTATTTTATTTAGTCTTTTTTATTTTATTTCGTATTTTTATTCAATCCCTACCCATACAAAACACAATATCTGCAAAATATATTTAAATTGTTTTCTTTTTAAATTATTAAAGACAATCTTATTGAATAGTTTGAGAACTCACTTAGCACAATATGAACATTTGAGAAGTCCTGGAGCATTAGGATGATTGTCTTTATCAATCTTTCACTGAATTCCCATATGTACATAGGAAAAAAATTATAAATTTGACAGGGTCATATCTTTTAAAGTAAACTTGAAACCCTCACAAAATTCTTTGGAGAACTTAAGCAGTTATAGTAGATGCTAGGAAAAAAATATTATGAAAATTGAAGAGGACACATTTTCTACAGACTGACCGGAAGCTACAGAGGTAAAAAATTGATGATTTGTGGGGAATGCTTTTGGGTGAGCAAAATTATATTTTCTATCATGTATAGGCTTAAAATAATTAAATATTTGGATTCTGCAGTCCTTATTTGTCCTTCTTACCAAATTTCAGAAATTTTGAATATGTAGAAGTATTTTTTTTTTTTTATTGTTAAAAAATGCTGAAATTCTGTGACGTTTTGTGGCCTTAATTTAGAAGCAAAATATGAAAATTTTACACCCACCTAAAATCAGAACGGTAAAGTCTAGCACAAAATAATTTGGCACTTTTTCCTAACTCATGAAGGGGAATTTTTGTGCCAAATTTCAAGTAATTTGGTGTCGGTGGGTGCAGGTTTCAACTTTTTGCTGGTGTTTTGACAAGGAATAACCCTTTTAGCAAACAGCAATGTTTTTAGTCAAAAGAAGTTTTAAACAAATGTCTCTTTCCTTTCTTTCGTTTAACACCTATCTTTTAAAGGCATTTCAATTCAAAGAGGGTAAAGAAAGATCAATACTTATCTTACACCCTTGGAGCGACATGCTTTTCTCCCATCGGTGATTTCTTGTTTTACGAGGAGATATCATTTGCCTCAGAGCTATGAAAATTTTGTTCCTTCTCTGGCAAATCTCAGATCATAACTGATTATTAATTTTAATAATTGCTCACACGTGGGTCGCCTTTTTGGTGCGCAAAGCAACCTTGACCAATCAACAAGTGTGGGACTCTGTGGGCACAATTCTGTCATCTCCTTTTCTGGTTGACATCCACAAACACTAATGGAACTGCTTATGTGATAATCGCTATGTGGGAGTGGGTTTGTTACTTTTTCTTTGTTTACCTAATGTTTGTATGGAGAGACATAATAAATGTCACCAATCTTTTTCCCTCTTTTAATGATCACTTTATGTAAATATATGCTTGCAATTTTCACTTTCAAGTCCGATGGGTCGAAGAGGAGGTGGGGGTGTCTCTTTCTACGATACTTCGTCAAAGTAGTTTAAACTTTCAGGATTACTTTTTTTCACAAAGATGAAATGTGGAAAATCCATTTTTTAATTTGTAAACTGTGCACTCAGAAACATGATCGTTATATGAATTATATTTTACCAGATCAGGTAATGGATTTAACCTTGAAACTGGAATGACTCGGTGAAGTATTTGGAGTAAAACAATCTTTGTTTAACATTTGATTAAATTGTTTAAAGCTAACAAAAGATGTGGTTGAAAATTATGAGACATTTGCTGGTTGTGTCTATCAGGAATGTGAAAAATATAAATTAAATTCACTCACAAGGGGACAGTTTAATTGATTTTCATCATCGGATTAAAATCATCTATTCATGCTGATGTTTACACCTGACTTCCTTGATAACTGGAACAGGAGAAAGACATTGTGTTAAAATTTCTCACTACTGAATGCAATAGTTTAAGTGTCAAAAGACACGATGTTGGTCAAAAAAAGGAAAAAAAAAAAAATGGATCTATAACCAGCAGCATCCATGTAAGAAAGCAACTTTGTAATCAAAAGAAATCTTCCTTGAAATGTTGGCATTGTGGTGGCTGGCATTATGCATACTTTTGTTTGTTCAAGAAACATAAGTGCAATATTTGTCACTGGAACAGACCTAAAGAATTTCCACAAAAATTCAACCAGAAATTCAAACCAAAAAAAAGTTGAATGGGAGGGAAACAGTCCAAAACAGTGTTTGCGATATTCAAAGTGGATTACGAATCCCACAGAAAATATATTGTTGTTTCTGTAAACAAAAAAACAGTTTGTTTCTAGTTCAATATAGTATTGGACATAATGTTGATATTGCATTCAACTTAGAAACAAATTGAAAAGCCACTTTTGTCAGAAACAAATCATCTAGCAATGAACATATCTGGAAATACAATTCACTTAACTGGTGAGTTAATTTGCGATGTTTACTTTTGAAGATTTCTTGGTGTGTGTTATCTTGGAGATAATTCAAAATTGAATTTAATTGGTCTTGATTGGAGAGAACAACTCAGCCTTTTTGAAATTCCTCTTAAGTATTGTGTTCAATACATTTAACCTTATATCAGTTTCTGATATTAAAAATCATTTTACAGACTAAACTTAAAAATAAGTTTAGTGACCTTTTTTGAGAAGGACTTGGGTGCTGTACAAAAATTAAAGTTACTTTGAAATTAAAACCAAATTCTGAGTCAAATTTAGACAAAATAGGCCAATATCCTATGCTGCTCTGAACATGGTTAAAGAATTGCAACATCTTCCTCAAAATGATGTAAAAGAGCCTTTTAATTACTCCAGGTGGGCAGCTCCTATTGTAGTTGTTAAAAAAAAAAGGCCTGATATGTGCTGATTACTTGACCAGTTTGAATGGTTCTTTGGTAGCACATCAGATTCCAATTTCAGTGCCTGAGGATCTTTTCACAAAACTGAATGGTGGAATTTGCTTGCAAAAATTGATCTTTCTGATGCTTTTCTTCAACTAAAAGTTGATGAGTCCAAAGTGCTCCTTACTATCAACACTCACAGATGGTTATTCAGATTAAACCATCTTAGCTTGGGGTCAAACTACCTCTAGTTATATTTTAACAGACAATGAATGCCATGTTGACTGGATTGACAAGAGTTACAAATTTTCTTTGATGACATCGTTGTTACAGATGAAATTCCAGATGTACTTTTCCAACATTTATTTTGTTTTCAGCTGGATTCAACAAAAAGGATTCTATGTTAAAGGTGAAAAATGTGAATTTTTCTGAGAACAAATCAAATATCTTTGGTTTATTTTCAACAAAAATGGTAGACAGCAAGACACAGAAAATAACTTGGGAATAAAAAACATGTCAGCACCAACAAATGCGAAAAAATCACATTCTTTCTTTGGCTTTGTTAGCCACAACAGTGCTTTTTTACCTGAACTTTGAGTTCATGCATCCTTAATAATCTTTTGAAAAAAAAAGTTGCATGGGAGTAGTCTGAAGCGTTCCAGGCAACCTTCAAAAAGGTAAAGTCCTAACTTTTTTTTTTCAATCTTTTGCTGACATGCTACAACCCTTCCATAGATATTGTTGTAGTTTCTGATGCTTCCAATTAAAGTGTTGGTGCTGTTATTTCTCACATTTTTACTGATGGCAGCCAAAAAGCAATAGCTCATGCATCCAGAGCACTCACACCTGCAAAGTGTAATTATAGCCAAATTGAAAAAGAAGCAATAGCAATAATTTTTGCTATTAAAAAGTTCGACAAAATTTTGTATGAGTGTCATTTCACTCTGATCACAGATCACAAGCCTCTTGTTAGTATTTTTGTATCTAGCAAATTGTCTGCAAACATTGGTTACTATGTTGTTAGATTACAATTTTTCTATAAAATACAATTCAACTAATACAATTGGTAATGTCAATAGATTATCTAAGCTCATTACTATACAAAATAAAGTACTAGAAGACTCATCATCACAACATCCTCTCTAGAGCCAGTCGTCACTTCAGTGCTTGCATCCACTATAAGAGCATTACCAATCATTTCTACAATAATCCATGTAGTCCTAACTTCTAATCCAGTCTTACAAAAGGTGATAGGCTTCCATTCTACAAAATGGCTAAAAGCATGCACTACAAAAAGAATTTACGCCATGTCAGCTGGGTTTTCAGAATGCGCTGTCTGTACCTCTGAAGAGAGGTAAGACCTCCCTAGCCTCCCATAAGGCCACATGTTATGCCATGAGTGGCTACCCATGATGTCTAGGGACGCAATCCTGGTGGTTGAGGATTTTGGTGGTCAGTGTTAGTACTTTCATTTCCCAACACACCACTTTGGCCCTTACTTCGACTAGATGGCGGTTGGAGAGGCCCAATCTGATCAATTGGCTGGTCAGGTCAAACTCTATCATGTGTAAGGATAGCAAATTGAATACTTTAAAGAAACTACCTAAATAAACTGGTGGATGGATAACAACCTAATATATAAGCTTTAGAAGGCACTGGCTAAGGGTCAATTGGCTTGTAGAGACATTTAGATTTGAACATGGCTGTTAACCATTCAGCTTGTTCACTAAAAGTTTGGGTAGTGTAACAGATGCAATTTAATGGTGGAGGTTGAAACAAGAAAACAGGATTTGTCTATATTTCTGAGATGAGGTAGTATTTACACTATTTACATTATTCGGACTATTGTTCTCAGCTTTGTACGATATTTCGGCCACTGTACACTCCAGCCTTCTTCAGGTGCTAGGAATTTCTAACCAAACCCTTTATTACAGTCACTGGGGTATATGATCTTCATTCCTTATGTAGAGCCTCTTCTAGTAGTCATGAGTTATCTCCCTCTAACCCTGTAAATTACTTGTTTACCACTGCTGTAGCCTGGTATTGATTTCACAACTCTTTGGGTCAAGTTACAGGAACTAACCAATGACTATATCCACTAGGCCATGTGACCTTAAGGACAAAAACAACTGAATTTTTCAGTCTGTCTACCTTATGTGAAGGGTTATCAGAGAAAATACAAAGGATCTGTGGTCCATATAACATCCGGACAATCTTCAAAAGTGATTCTATACTTTGTAGATACCTCATCCAAGTAAGATCCCAACAGAGGAGGACATGACTAAGGACTGTGTGTACACCATTCCATGTAGCTGTGGAAAGAAATAAAACAGAAACAGGCCACACCCTTAATGTAAAGCTACATGAACATTGCAAGGCCGTAACATGATTGTATATAGAAAAATCAGGCATAGCTGACCACATATGGAGGGAGAAAGGGAATCACTGCCGCCTATGCGATGAAGTTGAAATAATAGATAGAGAACACTACTGGAAACTATGTAAACTTAAGGAATCAGCACATATGCTAGGCTACAAAAATCTCCTAAGCCGACCAAGCATAGAGACGAACACAATATGAAAACCAGTAATACGGAATGCCAGAGAAAATCATTAGTGTCAAAATTGCAATATGAGCTCTGGTAAAAAAAATATTAGAGAAAACCATTCTGTGATATTCTGTTTGGAACTTTTGATAAGGTAAGAAGAATGTGATAACATTTGAAAATTGTGACCACAAGCACGTATACACACACACACACACACACACACAGAGTTTAAAATGTAATTTGGTTCTGAATCATAATGTAAAAAATTTATTTTATATAATATTTTCAAAATAACAAATTTGCTAACAATTGATTTAATCATTTGGGTTTCAAATAACATAGTTTTCTAAATTTGAATCTATAATCTGTTATAAAGTAGCCTTTTTGTTCTTTATGTATCATCATTTTAGTAGTTAATTATATGTATGCTTAAATAATTTTTGAACATGGTTATTTCTCTTATCACATTGTTGTTAGACCATTCAAATTTTTTTTTCAGTTCAAGCTCAAGGAAAGCAGTCCAGCAATGCTCGACACCAGATACAGAAGTTGAAGGACTGCATCACTGTACTGTTTTCCTTTCATAGACGACCAATTGAAGACCATGACTTTGTAGAGAATATTCGCCTTTGGACCACTCGATTAGTAAGCAAAAATTTGTTATTTAAGCCAAAAAAGCATTTTTCTATTATTGGAAACATCTCTTTGGGTACCTTTTTGATTATTATTTTTTATTTAATGTTTAATTCACTGTCTTAGCACTGATGAAAATGGAAAGCTTGGTTGTTAAAATTGCAATATGAGTTCTGGTAAAAAATACTAGCGAATCATTAGTGTCAAAATTGCAATATGAGCTCTGGTAAAAAAAATACTAGAGAAAAGCATTAACATTAAAAAATACTAGAGAAAACCATTAACATCAAAAAATTGCAATATGAACACTGGTCAAAAAGAGTTACTGAACATTAGGTTTATAAGTCCCAGAAATTCAGTTGTTCTTGTAATTAAGGACACATGGTCCTGTGGATATAGATGTTGGTTAGTTCCTGTGACTTGACACAAAGAGTTGTGAATTCAATACCAGGCTACAGCAGTGGTGAACAAGTAACTTACAGGATTAGAGGGAGATAATAACTCATGACTACCAAAAGAGGCTCTACGCAAGGAATGAGAATGATATACCCCAATGATAGTAGTAAAAGGTTTGGTTCGAAATTCCTAGCACCTGAAGAAGGCTGGAGTGTACAACAGCCGAAACATCATACAAATGGCAACAAAGATAAGGACAATAGTTTGAATAATGTAAATAGTGTAAACATTCATTTTTATCAAGTGAGTATCCTCACAAGGATGTATTGTAGAATTTGGAGCATGTGTTTTCTATAATTTTGACTCCTGGTGTATGCCCATTTTGATGTTCTCAAAGCCATCAAGATCAGGATGGCAGATTGGTAACAAAATAGGGTGTTGATTTTTCGGTGACAGTATTTAGATATACCTAGTATATATGGTTTGCTATTTGCAAATTTTACCATCCATGATGAACCTTATCTACTGTTACTAACAAAGTCTTAACTTCACTGTATTTAACTTTGACATCAGCAATTATGCAAATGAAAGACAAAACTATTCAGTTATATACTGTGTATGAGGACTGTTATATCTGGTATATCTTACAGTTTCAGTACTGAATCCCTAGTACACTATTCAGTGTGATGCAGTGGTGTGCTGACAATTATCCACTTAGCACTTAAATACAACTCAGCTAATTTGCATAGGATACTACACCCTCCATGAATCAGAGTGGTTGTATCTCTTTGTTTTTCCTTTCACTACGTCTAACTAGTCTTGGTTTATATAGTTCTGGCTTTTGCTCTTCTCCTTTTTATTGGTGACCTTGGTCTTTCTTTATCCTCTTTGTCAGTTTTATCTTCAACACTTATGTTCATTTCTTGTTCATCCTCATCACTATAGTTTTCTCTCTCTTCTTGCTCCTGTGATTCTGTTCTCTGTTCTACCTCCTCATTGCAGTTACCTTTCTCCTCCTGACTTTGGTCTTTCATCTCTACATCATCTGACACAATCTTTTTTCTAAACTGATCTGCAATGAGCCAAAACATACTGCTACTTCTCGATCAAAACCATATTATTGCCTCTCTACAAAAGAAAGTTTGCTTTTTTGGGATTTGCCTTTTGTCTTTCTTGTATCACACTCTCTCCCATGTAGCGAAGGACAAGATAACAGGGGCTCTAATCTGTGTACTCCTGAGGGCCAATAGGCTTAACTTCCTCTCCATGTGTGGTATTGACTTATAATTAAGGAGCATTTTAGCTAGAAACACCTCAAAGTTTTCAGTCACAGGTGAGAATGCCTTCAATGTCACTTTAACTGTTTGTACCATCTGCTCTGCGATTCCATTGGATTGAGTATGGTATAGAGGAATTTTATGTGGCACACAGCCTATTAACTTTAATCATGTACACAAATTTTTATTCCAAAATCAAGGAGCATTATCTGACACTAACATATGTGGTACTTCATTCTTTGCAAATACATCTCTCAAAACCTGTTAGACTGTGGACACTCTTTGGTCTTTAACCTTGATTACTTCTGGCCAACCAGTGTACACATCCACCATTATGAGAAATGATTCTATGCTACTGACGTGTCTGTGGTCTATATTTACACTAAGCCATGGTTGTGCCTCTTTAGGCCATGAATGAAGCTTTTTTTGTTTGAATTTATTAATAAATTTTTCAATATCCTTTGCATAACTTGGCCACCATGCTTTTAATTTCAGTCTTCTGCATGTCGCCATGACGCTGCAATGCATGTCATCGTGTACCCCTCTCAAGGTCTGTCTTTAATGTACATAGAGCTACTATCACTTCACCATTGTATATAATTCCATTTTCAACTGTTAACTTGTACCTTATCTCCTTAAATTGGCACTCTGCTATTGAACAATTGTTCCACTTATTATTCCTTATTCTTTCGATTATTTTTCTCAATAATGAATCTTTCTCAGTCGGTCTGTTGACTGGAAGTATGCCTGTCTCTATTCTTTGAACTACTCTTTCTGTTGTCCTCAGTTCCATGTTCATCGTCTGTTCCTTTTACAAATCATAATCTTGACAAAGCATCTACATGAGGGATGGTATTTCTCTTAACTCATACAATGTCAAAATCAAATGCCTTGATTTTAATAGCTCAGCATACAATTCTCAATGTAACCTTCAGCAACCCCCTTCCTTGGGTTAAAAATATACTCTAACAGCTTGTGGTTCGACTTTAGCAGAAATTTCTTGTTTAATAATAACTTAAAAAAAAAAAAGAAAAGAAAATTTGTGCCCTCTTCGTACTCTAAACAATTGATAGGGCCTCTTTTTCAATGTTTGAGAAATCTATCTCTGTGAATCTCCTAGCTAAATGCATTATTGGATGATCCATCCTGTGATAGGATGGCAGCAATTGCTTTCTCACTTGCATCTGTGGTCAACGTTATCTCTTTTTTAGGATAAACACCTTTGTTATAGATTTCTTTTTCATAATTGCTTTTAGTATTATAGAAGCGTTATTTCGTTTTTGTGTCCATTCAAACTCTGTGTTCTTTTTATGCAACCCTGGCAATGATTCAGTTAGTTCACAGTATTTTGGGATATATCTACTGTAAAAATTTATCAAACCTAAAAAGGGTTCTAATTCCTTTTTATTGGTTGGAGTCACTACCTCCATTATCTATTTTGTTAGCCTTTTGTCAGGTGCTATACTGGTCTTTGATATTTGGTAGGACAAATATGCCAGATTCTTGCAAAGATACATTTGTCTCTATTTATGGTTAATCCAGCTTTTTTCAGTTGCCATAATATTTGATCCACTTTTTGTTTTCACTTTTGTTTAGTCTTCACTCCTATCCCTATATCATCATGGTAAATAATCATGTTATTTACCTTGCCTAACAATATTCCTTCAATTGCCTTTTGAAATATACAACTAGAAGTTTTAATTCTAAATGGGGAGTCCACCTTAACAGGCTTATAGGGGTGCTGATCGTGGTGACTTTAAATTTTTTGTCTATCTTAATTTGATTGTCAATTTTTTTCAAAATATTCCATATTTACCAGTTCATGGCTTGATGTTTTGATGCTTGGTAATGGAAATGAGTCTGAGCATATCTGATGGTTTACTCCAACTTTATAGTCACTGCATATCTGCAAATCTCCATCAGCCTTTTTTATTGCTACGATAGGTAAAGCCCAGTTACTTCCACTCTGTGTAACTTTTTCAAGAATGCCTTGCTTGATCATGCGGTTTAACTTGGCTACCACTAATAGCAGTAAGTATACTGGTACTTTTCTGGTTTGAATGTATTTGGGGTGGTAATTTTCTTTTAACTGAATACTCGCTTTGTATTCTTTTAGAAGTCCTAGTTCATTCTCTTGTGCTTCCATGGAGTTTATTAATTCAGTTGTATCTACTTTTACTATATTAATACCTAGCAATCTGGGGTACTTGCATGCTACTATCACGACTTGAATAACCTTGAACTGAGTATCCGTTTCAAATGTGCCACAGAAGGTACCTAACATCTTTATTGTTGTTTCTTCAAATTGTTTTAACTTTAACCACTTTCTTTTAACTTGGGTTAGCCTAGCCTGATCTAAAGATTTCTTGGGATCTGTGTTATCTCACTACCCATGTCAACTTACATACTAAGTGTACAGCTATTTATTTTTGTGTTCTCTCTACCATTCTTGTTTCCTGCTGTTCTTCGGGGGTGGGTGGAGGAGGAATTCTCATTTTTTCTGCATGTTTTTCACTTCTGCAAATGGTCTTAAAATGATTAATTTTTCTGCATTTAAGACACTGTTTTCCCAGCGTTGGAAACTTCAATTTATTCTTTTCATGTATCATTCCACAATAACTGAAATTCATTTTGACTTTCGTTATGTTCAACCTGTATGACTCTAACACTTCTCTTGGCTGATTGAAATCTCTGATTTGCTTTAACTGTTGTAAATAGTCCACGCTTAATCTTAAGTTCATATGGCTGCCTTGCATGCATTCCAGTACTTTTTGTTTATGCTGTGGTCTATGAAGTCTTCAAATTGTTCGTAATAGAATCAGCTCATCTTCAATTGACATGCCTCGATTTCCTAGTTTTTCAAATTTGCAGTGCTTTGTCTCTGTACGTACTGCATAATAAATTCCTTCAACTGCTGCCTGGCTTCTAAAAATTTTGTCCTTTAGTGATGACCAGTTTTCCTTTTGACCTAATACTTCTTTTTATTATGCTAACAACTTTCTCAAAAGACATCTGTTCTAATTCCTGTGGGTATGCCATTGTGGATATTTTCTTTAATACATTGCATCCCACAGAAGCCATAAACAAGTCCATTATTTGGTTCTGTCTGCCTTTTATTCTTTAGTCTTTGTGATTACGCACTCTTTCTGTTTCCACAAAGGCTTTTATCCAAATCTCAATATATTCGGGATCATCCATGGGACCATCATCCAGGTATATCTCACAGTACTTGCTATGTGGTACACCGTTAGGTTTGACGTAATGGAGTGCCAACAGTTATCAAATACAACTTGGCTAATTTGCATAGGATACCACAATAACAAATGAAACAGCAAAGTAATACTACTTATGCTGAAAGAAAAGTAGACAAAATATGTTGAAATATAATTCTTTGTGTTGCTGATAAATGTGAAGAGGCAAGATAGAATGTCTCTTTGTGGGCAAGGGAATTGACCTAGAGAAGAGGGAGTTGGAAAGGCTTGGTATTGTAGCTTGTGTTGGGTTGGTTGACTAGTGGCTACTACTGAATTCTATGGCTATCTGCTTGCCTGGCAATCCTGCCACCATGAGTATCTTGAGTGGGTCCTTTTTAGCAGCATTTTTGTCATGTTTTTGCTTCAGTAGCAACATTTGTGATTGGCTCTTTTAACTTGTATTTTTTTTTCTTTTTGGGGTGGGGATTTGTTTTGTGAGCCACAGCCACCATAAAGTCAAGGCCAGCTTAACTATGATGTGACATGACGTCACAAAAGTAGTCCTACGTAGGTCTTCGGTTAGTGAGACTAGTAGTAATGAATGATTGTAAAACTAAAGAAAAAGTCTTAGAAAACTTTTTTAAAATTTCGTTTAAAAAAATAAAAGAAATGGGGTAAGACTGTACACTGAACTTTATTTAATATTCATTCTTTTCTAAATAACTAATAATAATAAAAAATTTTAATGATTTGCTGATTAAATGGTAAGCTCAATTTTAAAACTGATAGCATTCTAATTTTTTTTATACTCAAACACTTGCTGCATCCATATATACTGATCTCCACTAATCACCAGTACTTGACCAAACCTTGCTTCAAGGTAATCAGTTTGAAATTTGCCAGGTAATATGTATAGCATTTTCAATTTTTCTTTGCAATATGTGGTCAGTTCTAGCAATGCATAGGTTGTATGATGCAAAGCAGTGAAATTTTTCTTTGTTAATTTGCCATTTCTTCCAGAAATGCTATTCCAAGATTCTAACCAGTCACAGAATTCAGAGAGAAATCTAAAATTTTCTTCATTTACTCTAAGTAAATTACAGTATTTATTTCTAAGTCGACAACCTTTATAATGTTTTTATATTCATTATTGCCCATTAAATATAAAATGTTTATATATTCTACAACTTCTGCAAAATTAGGTAAACATTTCTGTTTTACTAAGATCAATAATCCCAGAACAGTGTACTCATTAAAAATTTGCAGAACTAAATTAACATTTTGCCTTTCAAGATTAGTAGGAGAAAGTGCCTTTTGAGGTCAATTTATAACAATATTTAAAAATTGACTGAGATTCCAGGGCATGCAGCTTCTGTAAGGCACAAAATGTGGCACTTTGAATACTATCTGATTCATGATTTCCATTGTGACAAAATTTTGGGAACAGTATGCATTTACTTGCATATTTTTGACCAAGCCAATTGTTTTTAATGAATTTTAATATATGGACTGAGTCAAATAGGAAAAAAAGAGTTTGAAACTTCATAACTGGGTGTGGATATACGCTGAAAAGCTTTGAGGGACTGCCAAAGACAGATATAGCTTTTTTATTTATAGCATTATTATCTTCTATGATGGGTAATACTTGAAATCCTAAATCCCCTAAACCAATTATTATATGTTTAACTATGTCAAGTAAATTTTCAGCTTTAAGATGTTTAGTTGGCATAACATGCACAACATCCTTATATTGTGAGAATATACTGTTAACCATAAAAGCAAAAGCACTTGTTGCAACTTCATTGCTGTTGTCAGATATGCCAACAATATTACCACCCTTATAATCAAAATAAGGTTTTAGTTGAATTTCATTCACAAGATACTGTGGTGTCCTTCTGCACTAGTAACTTAAAAAATTTATTTATAATATACATAAAAAAATTATGTTGCTCAATCAAAGAATTCATATATGTTGATAAAGGTTAGTCTTTTAATAGTTGAATAGCTTGGTAAAATATTTTTGCTGTCTCTTAATAATCTGTACCCTTTAGGGGCAGTTATATATCAATGAAGACAATATCATTTCTGTTGAATAATCAAGCTTATTCAGTGTCATTAAGTTTAGCTGCTTATATATAAATTTCATTGATCTAAAATGTTTGTTTGATTCTTCTTACACCAATAATAGAATTGACATTATCGATTTTTAATATAAAAATCATATTTTGAAGTTTAGCTTGCTGTTGTTTTGTGTTTATTTCTTCGTTTTCTATCAGAATTTCAAGAGTATTTTGATAGGTTACATTTTTAGGAACCTTATAGTCTCTGATTGTATTCATTTTCACATCTCTACAAAACGTATATATAGTAAAATCAGATTCAATTACAAGAGAGAGATTGATTGTTGGATATGAGGATTTGCTGATGATGTATATAAGTTTTTCTTGTTACCTAACAACACACCAGTAATTTCTATCAAGAAAATTTAATTTCCCTTCTACATCATCAATATTATGGAATTCCTTCTGCTTTTTATATGTTAAGTCACCAGTAATACTTTTATTTAAAGCACATTTAAGGGCAGAATTCTCCAGTCAAATTCTAAAATCTGGTGACTCTTCATAGGTGCTCAATGAAGATAAATATGTGGGACAGTTTGGGAGAATTTTAGGGATAGCACCATTTTTTTTTTAAAAAGTCTAACTGCAATTTTGACACCTGTTTTTTTTTGTCAAATACTGATGATTCTCTTATGTCCTCTGGTTGAAAATATAGTTCGCATACCTAAAAAAAAAAAAAGAATTTAAATATCAAACCTATTTTAAATTCTTGTGAAAATAAAAAAAAAATCACTCAGCAAAAATTTACAATATAAAACATTTTTCTTACAATTCTAGAAAAAGTAAAGTGTTTTGATATTTTTAAGGAATATGATTTAATTTATTAATTCAACAGAATGTTTAATGAGTGATGAAGCTATGTATAAATAAAGAGAGAATTTTTAACATTTATACATTTATATGTTGAGTTAATCAGTAAGAAATCTTCTTTGAAGTAGAGTATAAAACTTACAGCTAAAAAAAAAGTGGGGAAAAACTTTTTCTGGTGTGATTGGCATTAAGCCAATGCAGATTTACAAGTGTATTATGACATGATAGCATTGACCTAAACTTTTCACTAAGTTTTCTGATATGGTAGGGATTCTTTGTCCAACTACTAAAAAATTTGTTTTGATTCCATTTTTCTTTCCTAAGAGAAAGACTTCTGGACTTGTTTGGTTTAAATTTCATTCTACACCAATTTATCAGGCCATCCATCAAGCTTATTATCTTGTGAATTGAACTGGCTTTGGATGAGAGGATTGTAGTGTCATCCATGAATGCCTTCACTGGTGGCATGTTGTTTGTCGCTTTGAGAATCAGCTGCATTGCTAGAACGAAAAGTATTGGTGACACAGTACATCCCATCGCAATTTCAACTTCAAGTCTACTCCACTTAGTCGTATAGTCTTTTGTAGTGAAAAGCATGAGGAAACCATCAAAATAAGTTCTTAGCATATTAGATATTTCCTTAGGAATATGGTTCATTTCTAATGATAACTGTATCATTTGGTGGGGTACTAATTAGTAGGCATTAGCCAAATCCAACCAAATGACATCCAAATCTTTTAATTTTTGCTTTTTGAATAGCCTCCCAGATCACGTTTCTATGCTCTAAGCCACCAGCTATTTCTGGAACACCACCGTTCTGTACTTAAGTATCAATATACTTGTTATCGAGAAGGTATTTGGTCAACCTTAGTGCCAAAACTGTGAAAAATATCTTTCCTTTTACATTGAGAAGCGAAATTGTCTTTGGAATTCTTTTCTTTGGGTATGTAAACCCCATCAGCTATCATCCACTGTTTGCTGATATGGTAATTTTTATGTGTTAACTTTAAGTTAGCATATAACATTTAAAAAGTGTAGGACATTTTTTGTATAGAAGGAAAGGTATTCCGTTAGAGCCAGGTGTAGATTTATTCCTACTTTTGTTGACTATGCATCTTATTTCTTCATGTGTGGTTGGTTTCATGTCAAACTTCACTTTAGAAACAGCTGGCCAAAATAAGTTGCTATTATGATCTAGAGGAATATGTCGTTTGGGATCAGAGTACATATCTCTTAAATGTTCCTCTTGCATATATTTCTCTATCTTAAGCACACCTGATCTTTGGTTGATCAAATATGTTCCTCACATATTTATAAGGTTCCTGGAAAAAACACTCTTGGTCTTTCCTTCGTTTCACTTATCCCTTCCTTTGATATCCACTCTGCTAAGAGCGTTGTTTCTATTTAAGGCCGTGCTGGATTTTAAGCAAACCTTCTTTCTCGTCAAAATTTGTGAAACGGATTTTCTGTTTTAGATTTCTTTTTTTTGTTTCTCAAATCCTGCATTAACCTTTGACATCTGTTGTTCTTAGGTGGTGGCTTATCATTCTCTTCTTTCATGTTATGGGTTTCCTTACAAACTCTGTAGATTATTTGACTGCTTTCATTCAAATGTTCATGATATTTCTTTTTCCCCCAGCTCTTTCTGTAATGCTTTGCTACACTATGCTTCCGAGTTGGATGCCGGTGGAAATTTGATTCTTGGCAGTTTAGGTTGCGTCCTGTCCTTTGATTCAACAGCTTGGATATCCTCAGCACTGTGATATGCTTCCTTGCATTGGTTTTCTGACGTCTTATCTGTGTTGACAGAGCTGCTCCTGAACCGTTTTCAGAGAAGCACAACTCATTTTTGTGCAATGAACCTTCACCCAGTTTTGGGACTTGAATTTCAGACCACAAACACATGGGAAGTCAGTACAATTATCTAAATTCATGATTTGTTTTTCGTTCCGGGTTCATTGCCAACTATTCCATTTGGATTCATCATCCTCCCTCCCTTTTGGTGAATCCTGAAGGCATTTCTTTTTATTTTTCTCTTTAGCAATTATTTAATGAATTCTGGGCTGCTGACCCGGTGAGATCATCTGGTCTTTCCCAGTGTCTCCTGTTTTTCCAGGTGTCTGCTAGTCTGTTCCTAACCGCCATTCTGTCTATTCCTGAAAGCCAACAGACGAGCCATGAGTTTAAGGAAGGAAATTACTGGAAAGCAATTGAAACTTACCTGAAGCGAGCTGACCGTGTAATGTTCCTCATGCCAATGACATTTCCACCGAGCCTCTCTACGGCATATGATTTCATTGAATTTCTTTTAATGCGTTTCTCTCAAATTTATATTTAAATTAATTTGGGGTCATCAAGAGAGAATGTGCACCGTTTCGGGGCCTTTCTCTCAGCGGTTTCACTTGCACACCAGTCCCCCTCACTGATGTGAGGCCCATATAACGATATACTAGTGTGTTGTAGATATACTAGATATACTAAAAGTATATAGTAGTTTTTACTTTCATATGCAATGTTGTGGAATATTGTATGGCTGCATAATTGATGTAAGTGCTGATGATTTGTTTTAATTTAATGATTGATTAATGATTTAATGTATTTTTAAAAAAATGTTTATTCAGAAAGTTTTTCATTTGAAAATTTTATTTAAACAAATATCTGTATTGTTAAAGGAAATTTTTTTGGAAACATTCATTCTGTTAAACTTGTTTGACCAACCAGTTATCAAAGTCAAGCCATTATATTTTACTGAAGAAAAATACATATATACAGAAATTAGAAATCCATATTACAGATCGAGTCATGGATGCAGATGTTGATTTAGATTACATGGATTAAGAAATCATCAAACCTATCAAAATAATTAAATAAATAAATGGTCATTAAACTATGAAGATCAAAGTAAAGCAAATACCAAATCCTATTAAACCTGATGGTTATTCTTCAAATTTGAAAATATGCAAAGGCTTCTCATATGATCATCAAAGTTGAACAATATTATGCCTGGTCAGTATCTAGATGGGTAACCATTTGGGCATACCAGGTGCTGTAAACTTGGATGTCTTAGTGGTGTAATGGATAATGGCTCGGAATGATTAATCAAAGAGCTGATTGCAGGGATACTGTGAAGTTCACATGCCGTTTGGAGATGATAGCAGAAACCATGGACAGACTGATGGGTATATCAGTCAGTAGAGATTCTGTTCAAGAGGGAAAATCAGGCAAAGATACTCCTGATGAGTAGACAGTGGAGTTAGAAGAGAATTTTTAGGCAAAGCATTTTGTTTTATTAGTAGTAGATGACAATACTTCAAACTGATTGAAGGGATGAGTGATTGAGGATTTATTTGTGTTTAACACACTCTTATAGAGCTGCCAGTAATATCTAACGACAACTGTTTTCTATTATGTCACAACCACTCCAAGCAAATTTCCATATATAAACATTTCACACAAATTCACAACACTCCTTCTAATTACCATCAACAAGTGTACTTTACTAATCCAAATCCCCAGAAAATGAGTAAACATTTTGTAGGCTTTTTATATCAATCTCTTACAATCTTCTATTTATTTTAATCTTAGTGTGCATGTTAAAATTTCTTTTTATTGTAAGTTCATTTTTGTTACATGATAGAAAAGATTTTAGTATCATCATGCCATATAAACCCATATTCATTTAAAACCATGGCCCATTAATAGTATGAATATTGCACCATTTATCTTGAAATTTCTAGGTCCTGGGTATAAGTGTAAACTGCATCCGGTAGCAAGGCCTCTGATTTGGAGGTTGTGAGGAGTATGGAACTACCTATTAATTGCAGTTGCTCCCAGGTTCACCCTGACCTGGAGTGGTAGCACATGTTAGGGTCCCAACTATGGGTAAATAGTTAACCCCCCCCCCCCCAAACTGAGGTTAAAAATGCTATGAAAGTATGAAATAGACTTTTATAGAAATATATACAGAGAAATAAACTTTGATAGAAAAATACATGTTTTTGAAGGAAAAAAAAAATTGCCATAATACATTTTTGAAGGGAAAAAAATTATTACCAGTAATATATTTTTGAATACCAAACTAGAAGACAAATTCAGTTTTCTAGGGAAGAAAGAAAAAAAAATTTTTTTTTTCATTAAAATCTGACTCAACTGAACACTTGCCCTGTTGGCTGGGGCAGTAGAATACACGAACTGCACCTCTGTAGAGGGGTAAAACAAGGCAATAGGGCCACTTGTTGGCTGTGGGTGGCAACTCATGATGCTTTTAGGATGGGATATTGGTGGCTGAGCAGTCTGTGACCTGGTTACTTAAGTGGACACATGACCTGCAGCATGCCACTTTGGCCCTTACTGGGCTAGATGGGTGGTCAATCCGATCAATCGGCTAGTCATGTCAAACCTTCCTTCAGAGTTTTGCAATTTTTTTTTTAGAACTCTGAATCAGAAAGCAGTGGCTGTAGGGTCAGTCATTTTGAGGAGGAACTGATGTTTCCCTTTATAAATACAACACTAAGTGAGTAAGTCATCTTGTGGTTTCAAATTATTGGTTTCTTTTCTTCAGTGTGAGTATACTGACTCTGTAGCCCTGATTTGTCAAGGTGAATGGGTTTCCCTCTTGACATTTCCCATTATAGGGCTCTGTGATGGGTGGAGGCACAGTCAGTAAACTCCATAAAAAACTCTTATGGATTCCAAGAACCCCAAAGTGCCTACATGTTGAAATTGATTCAGAAATGATTCAGATGAGACTCTCTTCCCTCCATTTATTGTACTAGAATCAATAGAAGAAATCCCAATTATGAAGTTGTCCTCTTTCACCATAGAGAAAACATGTAAAAAATCAGTTAAAAAATTAGCAAATGATACTTTACTAGTAGAAGTAACAAAAAAAAAAAAACATACTCAGACCTACTATTGAAACAAAAATCATTTCATAATCTGAAAATAAAAACATACTCCCATAATTCCTTGAATTCATCAAAGGGTGTAGTGAGAAGTCCTAATCTCTCTCTTTGTGCCCTAGATGAGATAAAAACCAATCTCCAGACTCAAGGAGTCATTGATGCTCGCAGAATCTCTATTAGAAAGAACAATAAAATAGTACAAACTCAAATATACATACTTGCTTTCAACACTTCAAGAACCCAAACCAAGGTAAAGATAGGATATACTGTAACAAAAGTAAATGTATATGTCCCAAATTCTCTCAGATGTCACAATTGCCAAAAGTTTGGGCACCACAAAAAAAGTGTACCAGGCTTCCAGTCTGTAAAAGGTGTGGAGAAAGTGGAACAGACCACATGAACTGTGAAAAACTGCAGACAAAACTATGCAGTTGATGCAAAAGAGTGTGAAACCTGGAAAAAGAAAAAAAATATCAGAAATAAAACACACAAAAAATATATCTTACTCTGAAGCAAGAAAAATTTTGGAAGACTCTACAGCAACAACAGCGTATGCAAACATAACCAAACTCACCAAAACTCTCCGTTCACTCATACATTCTACCTCATGACCCCATAAATGAAAAAGAGTTAAATAATTTGATAAAACAACTTCTTAAACCATTTATCTTAATGTATAATCTAATATGTAGAAGTAAAACAATGAACTAAAGAGGTCAGACCCTCGAAAAAAATCATCAATAACAACAATCTGTGCCTCCACAATCAGAAATCTCTAACTCACCTTGACCCATCTTCAGCTATATTCTCTGCCATAGATCTAACTCTCAGTGATCCATTCATCTTTCTAGACTATAACCGGCAGGTATACAAAAATCCCTACGCCAGTGATCACTACCCAATAATAATGGAAAACCCAATAATAGAAAATTCGAGGCCACAAACAATTTCAAGAACCCCCACGATGGAATTTTAAAAAAGCAAATTGACAATCTTACAAAGAACTATGTCTTACTACACTAATCCCAGAAACAAATACAAATCAGGAAAAACCAATAATACATTTTACCAATACCCTCATTATTATATCCAACAAAACTATCCCCAAAACCACTCTATCTCAAAAACACAACAAACTATGGTTCACAGAAGAGTGCAAAGATATAAGAAAATGTCAAGTAACTCTCAGGAAATTCAAAATGAACCCTTAATCAGAAAATCTAATAAAATATAAACAACAAAGAGCTAAAACTCGACATACCATTAAAGAAGCCAAAAGATCCTCTTGAAGAAACTTTGTTTCAAAAATAAATTACTAACCCCAAAATTATTTGGAACTTTATAAAGAAAAATTTGTCACACCCTCATCATCCACTCATATCTCTTAAAAAGGGAAAACATTCCAGTGTGATCGATGTGGAATGTACCCGTTACAGTTAATCACATTCTCTTAAACTGTAACAGTTTCAGACAAATTAAGCCAAGACATTATCAGACAGGCAATTTGAAGGATCTTTTCAGAAATACAAAGACAGAAGACATTTTGAGTTTTCTAAAATAAAAAATAAATAAAAACAACTTTTTCCTCAAAATCTGACTAAATTAACTTTTACGCTATAAACCCCCCCCCCCCCCCCCCGCCTTTTTTGGCATTAAATAACCCACAGAGGTTGATATGCCATTAAATAAAACTTAAACTTGAAATTTCTATCTTTCCTTGAAAATGATCAACAGTGGTTGAAAATGCCCAGAACATTACTGTCAGTTTCAACAATTTTACACCCGAAATCAAACAATTACACCAAGAGAAACTCCCTAAAAGGCTCAACAAACATATGTCCATTCTGTTTAATAATACATGCACACACAAGGGTGCTAAAAAAATCTATGGTTAAATTAATTTGCAAAAATATTACCAAATGACTAAACATAAAATCTTTAGTAGTGGTTGTTTCAATCTGGCTGAGAACTATTCAGCACACATTTGTGTGTGTGTGTGTGTATATATATATATATATATATATATATATATATATATAAAATTAAAACAAACACTAAAAATTTATAAAAATGCATTTACAAAAACTAATTTCTTTTTTGTATTATGAAATATGCTAAATACTTTATTATTTCCTGGAATTACAACTATACTTGATGAAATTTCTCACTAGTTTATTATATTTAAAATTTGTGTTTGGCTTAAATTTATTTCTGTTTTTGCTTTTTAGGTGTCTATGCTGCTGAGAGTTGCCTCTTTTGAGGATCACCTTTTTATATTGAACCATGTTTTACGCTGTCCTGCTGGAGTGGGCACTTGGGCTGCTAGTTACATCCAGATCCCCACTTTGATCCATTCAGATGATGCCACATTTGTCAACCAAAGTTTGGATCATATGGTCACAGTATTGGCCACTATCCTACAACCAATCAAGTGAGTGTTTGATAATAGCTAAATTTCTAGCCTCAGATTTTGTTTAGTTTTATTTGCTTACATCAACTGGTCTGTTTCTAATAGCGTGATTGTTACTTCTATTCTAAATGTCAAATTTATTCACATTATTTAGCTGTGAATCCAGAAATTAGTTTTAGGGCATAGAATATTGATTGGCTTGGCATCATGTATAGCCATAATTGATTTTCAGAAAAAAACAAACAAAATTTAACAAACATTTTTTAAAATTTTTGTTAACCAAATACAAGGCCCAAGAGCTACTCAAGGTAGAGGGTTACAAAATGAGGTTTCTGTGAGGGTATATAAGAAGTACACGAGAGATGGATATTTTGAGGATTTGCAAAATAGATGACGGTCAACCCTAAACTTGAGGTTAAGATTGATTGAGAAAGCATCCTCTTGAGGGGCATGTTCTACAATGTAACAGTTCTTTGAAAGAAGCTTTCTGAGTGAAACTTCCACCTTAACAATGGAATATGAAGAAAATGAGGATGAGTTAACTCAATGTGTGTGACCTGGCAGATCTTATCTGTGAAAGTCTGGGCTGGTGAAACACAAGACTAGTTCACTTGAACATATACAATGAAACTAGCAATAGTTGATTGGAATGTATATAAATTAGTCCCTCTTTTATTTGATAGGTTATACGAAATGATAAAAGTTCATTCTTATTCGACATTAGTTTGACTACACAAAAGAAAATGATGAGCTATATAAGTGATAATAAACTAAAGAAATTTGATATTTTCAAAATTAATGTGTACAATTGTTGATAGCATGCTTAGTTGATTCTATCTTTGAGATGTAGTAATTTGGAAATTATTTTGTGTTGTATATTTTGTAGCATGAGGTGTATCTTTTCTATTGAATATCACATTAGATTTTTATTATTAAAATTTTATATATCAACAATTTAATATATTTTTTGTATGAAGCAATGTTAATTTTCTGTAAGTTAATATGCAATTCATGTGACAGTGATATTGAGTGTCTGGTTTTTACATTCATTTTATTTAAGCAATTATCTTTATTACTATAAATATTTTTCAGTGAATACACACATTTAGCTACACACAAGTAAAGATAATTTAGGTTTGATCCCTGCCAAGATGTGTATTTTCTTTAAGTTTTTATTTCTAGACTGGAGGACATTAATTCCACTGTTTGAAGAATATGTAAATAATGGGATGTTCATTAAACCATGTATATTCACTAATAAAAATATTGTTGGATGAAAAAATTCATGAAGTTACCATACTTACATTTTTAGGTGCAAAAGTATTGGTGGCAGTTATATACATTGAGAAAATAGTCTAAATGGAAGTTGTGCATTTCATAAAAATGGTGATTGCTTTGTTGCAGAGGCTGAGTTGGCCAAACAGCAAATCATAAATGTCTAAAAGATTGCTTTCCAGGATAAAGAGAATGCAAGTTAAATCCCTGCATTAAGGTACATTTCCTTAATAAGACTTTCTAAGTCAAGGCTGGTGGGCATTAATTTCAATATTTGGAAAACCAGGGATATCTCCTCAAACTTGTATTTCCACTAAAAGTAATATTTTTAGTAATAAAAATTAATTTCATTGTTATATTGGGAGAAACAATTTATCATTTCAGGGGCCGAGAAACGTTTTTACAGTATCTAAACATCACTTTGAAGGAACGGACAGAAAGTACTGACAATGCCTGGATTATGGTGGACTCTGATGGTGAAGAGGTAAGGAGAAAAACAGTAATTAAGTCTATTAAGAAATTCATTTTGAAATCCTGTAAAAGTATGAAACATGTTTAATGAGACTTTGAACATCATTAATATTTTCTTTCTTAAAACTTTGATGTTGCAATTAAGCAAGAGTATTGATATTCTTGATACATGTTCAATCTTTCGGCCAGTTAGTTTCTGGTTTCAAAATATTCATTTGTAATGCCACAAAAGCAGTATAAGGATAAATGTTTAGATGAATTAACAGATGTCAAATATTCCCTAACATGGACATTGTAATGAGAACAATCTACCCTCTGTGATTGAATAAAGAATTCGTTTTGAAATTTTCAGATTACCAAATTTAACAGATGCTTGAAGAAGTCCAGAAAATACAATGCCTGAAAATTTGTGACTATAGCAAATAAAGACTGCAGTCTGAATAAATTAATATGTAATGCCATTTCTTGCTTTTTTCCCCCCACAGAATGAAGACCCCAAGAATGCATGGCAGTATTTGCGAGAAAATGATGTTGTGAGCATTTTAGGCCAAGTTGCATTGAATGAATTATTCCAGCAAGTTTTGATGATGACGCCTAATCAAGATGGTAAGCTGCCAATTTAGGATTGAAATTTTGGCATGAATCATCATTGTACCTGAAGACAGACTAATGTCCTAATCCTTGTTTTATTATAAAAGGCTGCAAAAGCACACCCAATACAGGATTCTGTGCTAAAGTGGTACTTGTGTTCAATTGAGAAAAAAATTAATTACTTTGTTTTATGTATGATCTGAAAAATTAATGTGAGTTATTCTCTTCAGTACAAATAACTAATTCCATTTTTTAGTCTTCTTAGATTGCTTCTCTCTGCAAGAATTATTGACACTCACACAGAAACAGAAACAATATTTAAGAAAAAGAACAAATCAACTGCATGAACTCTGCAGGAAGTCTGAAAAGCACAATGGACAAAATACTGTAATAAAAACAACAAAAATTAATTTGTTAGTTCAAATAACTTGTGAAATAATTTTAATCTTTTTTATTCATTAATACTACATTGGTGCATCAATACGGCTACAGCCTAATGGTGAAAAAAACTTATTTTACATAACAAAAATTTATTTTTCAATATAATCTTTTTCTTTAATGATGCACTTAAACAACTATGTCTCAGGCCATGATTCACCATTGTGTTGTGATGATGTATTTCTGTTTGTCAACCTCAATACACCTTCACAGATTAAATACTGTAGATTATTGTTGTTGCATTACAGGAAACTATGGTCAAACATTGGACAGTACAGCAAACTACTACAATTGCAATGCAGGTACTTATGGTCACTCACTGGTCAGTAGGCTAATGTAGTAGCATTGTATGTAACCTCTGGTCCATTCAGTGGTTCATATTTTTTTTCATGTTTCATTATTATTTGAATGTCTGGCCACTCTGTGGTCAGTACAGTAGGTCATTGTAGTTGTATTTCACATATCTATGGTCACCCACTCTAGGTTATTAATTCAGCTTTGCTAACTTTTGGTCAATCATTAAGGTCTACTTTACACAGTTCAAGATCACTCTTGTGTAGAAGTATAACTAAAGTTTTAAAAAATGGGATATACTAAGGTGGATAAGGAGTTTTGATTTTATTTATGCAAGAGTAAATATTTGGTGTATGTAAAATTCCTACTGCTCTTCTTGATCAATTTAGATGTTGAACACAGGTTTGAAACTTGCACACAAATAAAACTTGTATACCTACCTGTATACATGAATAGGATGTTCCTATTCTCTTATATATGTGGACACTATTGTAGAGTAATTATACTGACTACGATTTACTAGCAGTGTATCTACTTAACCCAGCATGTGAGAATTGTATCTGTGATTACTATTATTCCCAACCTCCGTGTTGGTGATTACCTGCACAGTAACCTTAACAGCAACCATTTTGGCGTCAAGGATTACAGCTTTGGTCAAATACAGCATTTTCGTAACAAAGCTTGTGGCATCCATCAATACAACATTTTGGTGATAAAATTTTTAGTGGTGAAAATTTCGGCTGACCTTAGATAAATAATCACCAACTCAATATTTTTGTGACACAGTTTTTAGGCCATACTCAACTAAATGTTTGCATCCTTGATTATATTGGCATAAAATGCACAGAAAAAGTTACCAAGCCAAACATAGGTTTTCATGTAAAATACACTAAGAAACATTAGTAAAGGAAGTTCAAAAGTACAAAAAAATTATAAACCTTTTTTTCTTTTTTTTTTAAACAAGGATTGTGTAATGTTTACCTGTTGTGCAAAACACAACATTCAAAGAAAAAAAAATTTAAATATATATACTTCTGAAAAGTAAAATGGAGTTTTAGAAAGAGTTATTGGAAATTGTAAAGCAACAACTAGAACAACAAAATCAGCTAGAACAAAGGCTTGAAAAATTTGAGGAATTGTTTGTGAAAGTGCAGAAAATGTTTTCAAGTAACATTAATGACGATTTGAGTGTATTTTCTCAGAAAGCTATCGTGAAAGTGATACTACAGGCCCAACTTTTATATTGTATTACCAAAAATATGAGGACATTTCCATGAGGGATTGTGTAAATTGGTCAGATCAGAAAAATTTCTGCCTAATTTGTATAAAATCGGTCTGTCAAACATATGAAGTTCATGGATTATATTCTATCAAAAAAGACAGTGACTTAATATTT
This sequence comes from Ascarosepion bandense, assembly GCA_037127315.1. Lineage (NCBI taxonomy): Eukaryota > Metazoa > Mollusca > Cephalopoda > Sepiida > Sepiidae > Ascarosepion > Ascarosepion bandense. The sequence continues at coordinate 180,343 of JBBBDQ010002353.1, forward strand.
AATGAAACTGTTACATTACTTTTGGAACTGTTCAGCCTGAAAATACCATTATTCCACAAGAGATGGAATTGAGGGAATTTGCAGAAAAATGACAAAGAAGATTTCGCTACATTTGTAAGTATTGTGAATAATCATTGTGAGGAATTTAAATTGAAAGAACTAAGCACTGACAGTTTCAAATATTTAATATTTGCGCAAGGTTTAGTGTCAGCTAAAGACACGGAAATCAGAAGGGTTCTAAGTAAACTTGAAAGTGAACCTAACCTGATTCTACAAAACCTGGCAGAAGATGTCTATATTTCTGAGGTAGTATTTACAGTATTTACATTATTCGGACTATTGTCATCAACTTTGTTTCAGCTGTTGTACACTCCAGCCTTCTTCAGGTGCTAGGAATTTCATATGTTTGAAACTCTGCCCACTTTGTGGAACTTATCAAAGATGCTTCCATCCAATGCAACCAGATGGTGAGCCTGGATGTGGTGAGTCTGTTCACCAAGGTACCCACGGTGAAGGCACTATCGGTAGTCAGGGACAGACTGGCCTCACTCATTCGTAGCAGAACGTACCAGTGTGTCACCTGATGGAGATGCTGACTTTCTGCACACAACACACTTCAGATTGGTATCAGACATATTGGCAGAATGAAGGCTTAGCAATGGGCTCACCGTTATCACCATCACTGACTGACATATACATGGAATACTTTGAAGAGATGGCATTAGAATCCACAGTTCTGAAGCCAACTCTATGACTGAGATATGTTGATGACACCTTCATACTCTGGCCACACTAGGAGGAGGTCCAGATGCTACTGGACCATGTGAACTCAATTAGACCATCCATAAAGTTCACTATGGAAAAAAAGAGCGACAACTAGCATTCCTGGATATGCTAATAACTCGAACAGAGGTGGAGTTCAAGACATCTGTATACTGCAAGCTAACATTTACCGAACAATACCTGAACTTCAACCACCACCACCAATACAATGTAAAGAAAGGGATTGTCCGCTGCCTTCAACATCGAGCAAAAGTCATAAGTGGCGACCCAGAGTCATATGAACAGGAAATGGTCAGTATAAGCAGTGCCCTACAATGAATAAATTATCTAGGGTACATGACAACATCTCCAACATACATGGAAGGGAGGGTGCATGAGGACAACAACTCTCAGAAAACAATTCCTGTCTGTCTACCCTATGTGAAGGGGTTATCTGAGAAAATACAAAGGATCTTTGGTCTATATAACATCAGGACAATCTTCAAAAGTGGTTCTACACTTCACAGGTACCTCTCCTGATTAAGACCCCCAACAAAAGAGGAAATGACTAAGGACTGTGTGTATTGCATTCCATGTAGCTATAGAACAAAATATAAAGAAGAAACAGGCTGCCCCCTTAAGGTAAGGCTACAAGAACATTGCAAGGGTGTAACATGAGGGAAGATAGAAAAATCAGGCATAGCTGACCACATATGGAGAGAGAAAGAGAATCACTGCTGCTTATGGGATGAAGTTGAAATAATAGTTTCCAGTGGTGTTCTCTATTTATGTAAACTTAAGGAATCAGCACATATGCTAGGCTACAAAAATCTCCTAAGCCAACCAAGCATAGAGATGAACACAATATGGGAACCAGTAATATGGAGTGCCAGAGAAAATCATTAGTGTCAAAATTGCAATATGAGCTCTGGTAAAAAATACTAAAGAAAATCATTAACATCAAAAAATTGCAGTATGAACTATGGTAAAAAAAGTTACTGAACATTAGGTTTATAAGTTCCAAAAATTCAATTGTTCTTGTCCTTAAGGACACATGGCCCAGTGGATATAGACATTAGCTAGTTCCTGTGACTTGATCCAAAGGATTCAATACCAGGCTACAGCAGTGGTGAACAAGTAACTTACATGGTTAGAGGGAGATGAGGCTTTATGCAAGGGATGAAGATCATATACCACAGTGATTGTAATTAAGGGTTCGGTTTGAAATTCCTATCACCTGAAGAAGGTCGGAGTGTACAACGGTTGAAACATCGTACAAATGGCAACAAAGATAAGGACAATAGTCTGAATAATGGAAATACTGGCAGATGATTGCCAGGGGTTTATAAATGTCTGGTAGGATTCTAAAAATATTGAAGTGCTATGTTGAACATCAAAAAGGTGCTCCATAAAATAAAACTGTGAAGAATAAAAAAGACTGCTATGCTTGCAGAGGGCTGCATTTCTATAATGTTTGTTCATTTAAAGACAAAGGAGGAAAGGATACAAAAAAATCTCACTCCAAGATGAAAATTAAAAAATCAAGGTAAAAATTTCATTAGAGTAACTAACAATGATGAATATTCAACTCAGATTATGAGAAAATTTGTACAGAAGAAGGAAATTACTGGAAAGTAATTGACACTCACCTGAAGCGAGCTGAAAGTGAGTGTTAAAATTTGTGCAGGTGAAAATCTGGAACAAAAATGTCAATTTACAATTTAACAGTGGTTTGGCTTTAAGCATAATTAATGTTTGTACCTGGAAGAAACTACCAACATTTAATGATTGAGAAAAAAACAAACAAACAAAATAAATAGCTTGTACTGTCACAGGTGGGAAAATTAAATTTTTAGGTGAATTTATTGTGAATGTAACGTTTAACAAAAGAACGTTAAAATTAAAAATATTCTAATGAAAAGCATGAATGATCTTTTAGGTACAGATTGAATGGAAAAATTCAAATTATGGAACTGTCCAATAAACTCATTTTGCCAAAAAGTGAGTTCTTCCAACAAAACAGAAGCTCTAAAAAGTAAATTAAAAAATAAATTCCCATACATATTTTCTTGTGGGCTTGGCTGGTATAAAAAGTTAAAAGCAAAATTCGAGTTTCAGGAATGTGAACAACCAGTTTTCAAAAAGAAACTACATGTACCATTTGTGTCAAACAAATAAATGATGAACTTGATAGACTAGAAAAAATTGTTTTGTCCAAAGTCGAGCATTGCGACAAGGCATTGCCAACAGTATATATCAAAAAGAAATACATATCTGCGTGTATTTTTCAACAGGCTTAAACAATGCTCTCAAAGATTATCACTACCCACTTCCGTGTCTAGAAGAGGTTTTTTTCGCAGCTTAGAGAAATAAGTTTTTTTTCCAAAATAGATTCTAGCAATGTATACCTTCAAATTCAAGTCAATGATGAAGTTTCAAAATTATTGACCATAAATACACACACAGGATTATATAAATTTAATTGTTTGGCATTAAAGTTTCTCCAGCTATCTTCCAGAAAGTCATGGACACAATGCTAAGTGGTCTCTTCTTTGCAGTCGCATACCTTGGTGATTTTTTGCTGATAAGTGATAAGACAGAGGAACATAGGAAAAATGTTTAAAAAAATTTGTGGCTATGAATTTAAACTAAGGGACAAAAAGTGTGAATTCTTTATGGACAAGATTAAATACTTGGAACATATTATTGACAAAGATGGCAGAAAACTGGATCCAGAACATGCTAGTGCTATTAAAGACATGCTTGCTTTGGAAAATGTCAGCTCCCTACAGATTTTCCTGTGACTAGCTAGTTACAACGTTTTTGTGAAAAACATGCATTGTTTGAGAGCACTGCTAGATAAACTTTTGAAGAAAGACTCAAGACTATGCTAAGTTGTGTCGATGGATTGTCCAGACTGGTCCCAAGGAATAATGAACTCTTCAAAGATACAGTAATTGCTGCTCTACAATTAGAGGTAGAGATGAAAAATAGTTTGTGCAATACTGTGCAGGAACTACTTGTAATGTTGGAGGATATAAAAAAGAAAGCACTAGATGACAAATTCATTATTGAAATGAAAAATAAATTAAAAGACAAAAATAAAACTGACTGTAAAGTTTATTCAATATGTGTTGATGTTCTCATGTATGGTGAAAGAGTAGTGGAACCTCTAACGTGACAAAAAAGGATATTTAAGGAATTCCATGCAGAACACCCTGGTATATCCAGTATAAAGTGATTAATGAGACACTATGTTTACTGGCGTAACATGGATAGACATTGAAACTTTCATAAAGCCATGAAAAAGCTGTGCTTTTTGGCTAAGGCACTACCAATTAAGTTTAATCCATGGCTAGAAACTGACTGTCCGTATTCATGTTTTCATATTGATTTTGCTGGTCCAAAGAAAGGATTATACTATTTTATTGTTGTAGACAGCTTTTCAAAATGGCCAGAGATTTTCAAATGTAAGAGTCCAGCTACCCAAGTAGTAATACAGTTTTTACATGAACTGTTTGCAAGGTTCAGAGTTCCAGATGCAATTGTTTCTGATAATGGTATTCAATTTACATCGAAAGAGTTCAAGGAATTTTGCAAGATGTTTGTAGTAAATCACATTACAATTGCACCTTACCATCAAAGAAGCAATGGCCAGGCACATCGTTTCATGCATATGTTCAAAAGAGCTTTAAAAAAGCCAATGGTAGATCCACAGATGCAGCAATTTCTGAAAGTATATAGTTATAAAAATGCGCCTTCAGTCATAACTCTAGCAGGGATTGTTTGCATGTAAGATACGATCAGTGTTTTGATAAACTAATTCCCAATAGAAAAAAATATGAGCATACATGTGGGTGTACTGAGAAAGACTTTTATGATATTGGTCAGAATGT